>NCQV01073916.1:10344-30319 GCA_002740545.1 Lophocereus schottii
TATGTGGACATTGTAAATAGTTTGCAGAACATTTTTATTTGAGCATTTAGGTTTCTTTCTATTTTAGGTTTCTTTTCATAGTTTTTTGCTTTATATTGGCATTACGAATTCTTATTAGAAGCATATGGAGTTAGTTTTTGCATATTAGGTTTAGCATGCATTTGATAAAAAAGAAAAAACACAAAAAAAGAAAAAAAATCCTCTGATAATGAAGTCTTCAGTCTAGGTAGCTTTCTTTGGCTTAATTTTGACCTCTTAGTTATGCCCATTTGTGAATAAAAGTGTTTGATTATGAGTTTTTGAAAATATGCTTCTTGATTTGGCCATCTTGTTAAATGTAAATTGACTGCCCAATGACACTTTGCATGGATATTTATCATATGAGATCCAATGAGCTAGTTGTGCTTTGGTAGTTATCCCATGAAGCTTTGATTCATTGATTTTAGGCTCTTATTCCTTTTCATGTGTGACTCTTCCTAGATTCTAAATCTTTAGAACTTGTTTTCACTCTTGTTCAAGATCACATTTAGCATACACATTCAGGCAACATGATTGAGACATTCATTGAATTAATGAGCTACATTGACTAAGTAGACATTCATTGAATTACTTGCTACCCGTTTGAGCGTTGACATTGTTTATTCATGTGAACCTCTAATATAACCCTTGGCCAAATATACTGTTTAGCCAAGGCTATAGCTCCATTTCTTGATTTGGAGTGGTTTGTAGGTGAGGATATAAGGTGTGGTTCGTTTAGACGTAATAAGGGATTTGTAAGTTCCATGCACGAATTATCTTAGTTGTAGTTAGGTTTGTCATTGTGAGTTGGTGGAGAGAATGTTGAAAGGTACTTAATGTTCTGTGCATAATCATTCTCTTTGAAAAAGAAAAAAATAAAGATATAAAGAAAAGACAAAAAAGGGAAAAAGTGTGAAATAAAAGGATTTAGCATTGATATTGGATTGGATTACCTTAACACTATCTCTCGCTGTAACGCCCCAAAATGTACATGTTTTATTTTTTGTATTCTCCCTAATAAATCCTTTAATTAGGACTAATAAACTCGATGATAGAAGTGTTACCGCTGTCCAAAAAGGACAAGGCTTGAAGCATGTGTACTAGAAATAACATAGTTAGGCATAGCTTCAACTATACACATTAACACATGATCTAACCATATGCAATCAACTTTTAACGAACATAAGGTTTGTACACTATAGTAAAGCAATTTCCCATAAAGTTTACACCTCCATCTATTAAAGATTTCAAAATACAGCTCTAAAAATGTGCATTTACTATGTCGCTATTGCTCCATCTAGATTCCCTTGCTCAACTTATTCTCTTCAGCTGGTTTGCTAGCATGAGGGCGATTCACTGGGTATTTGCTTAAAATAAAACATGAAAAATGTTTCGAACTATGAGCTGAAGCTCAATGCATGCATTCTTGTATTGTTAAATGATCTCTGCATAAATTGATTAGGCGCCCACTTTGCAATTCATTTTAAGTTAAAACAGTGAATGAGATGAATGTGAAACTACATTGCTAGTTATTATCTAATAGTGAACCCCTTATAACTATTACGATCTATGGATATGTACACACCTGCAAAGCTGATTAGGGGGCCTAGCGTGAAGCCACGTGGGTAACTAAAGGATAATGCCCTGTAACGAATAACTAATGGGATCACTAATTATGTGACATATCACTGATTAAATGGATTCATTGATGTACTTATCAAAATACTATAATTTTGATACATACGTACTGATTTCTAAAGATACATGCAAGAACATACCTAAAGTCTTTAAAATGCAATCTCACTTGATAATACTTATGCACAATGGAAGCAATAGACTAAGGGCCTGTTCTTTTGGTGGGTAAATGGGAGTGGGTAAAATGTTGAAGTGGGTTGAGGTAGGTTGAGGTAGGTTGAAGTAGGTTGAAGTGGGTTAAAGTTGGTATATATTTTTTGTGGTGGGTTGAGGTGCGTTAAAATAATGAGAATGTAATTATATGTGATAATTTATGAAGTTATTGTAGTTTTTAGTGCATTTTTTCACTGAATGGTAATTTCACAATTTTGTAACTATTTTTCTGGAAGTTGGAGGCCGACATAACTTGTCAATTATTTTTAACGATTTGGGTTACAAAATTTATTGATGGCAACTTTTTATATACGAGCCTTTTTTTTATGGGTAAATTTGAAAATACCAATCTAAACCCACTTCAACCTAATTCAATCCACTTCAACTATCAACTAAAGTTCAATTTATGACATTAAAAAAATTCTACCTACTTCAACTGACGTCAACATACCTTAACCTACTTCACCCTTTTATCCACCCCAAGTTACTTATAAATTTCAACCATTTTCAAATCATACTACTTTGTAAAAATAATTAAATCTCACATGACACTTTATAAATTATTAAATTTATGAAGGGGTGGATTGAAATTGGTTGAAGTGGGCTGAGGTAGGTTGAGGTTGGTTGAAGTGAATTGAGGTTGGTATTTTTTTCAGGTGGGTTGAAGTAGGTTGAAGTAGGTTGAAGTGGGTTAAGGTTGGTAAATTTAAATGATCTACGAAAAAAACAGGGCCTAAGACCCGTTTCTACTTAAGAAATGTAATTATAAGTAAGTGCAGTTAATAAATAACATTCACTCCCATAATTTGTAATTTGGATGGAAATTAATTAATTAAAAGGGCATCCATGATTCAAATAATTCAATATAGGAAAAGCTACACTAAAATGATCTGAAAACCAAATAACTTAAGGTTATTGATCTCGAAGTGAAACAAATTGGAGCAAAATAGAACAAAATGAAATAATTGAGGTGATAATGAAAAGACTTTAATGGATATGAATGGAATATGCATTTTTGATATTTATGAAATGGATAATAAAAGATTTAATGCCAAGAATAATCTAAACCATGTGTAAACACCAAAACTCTAGCTTATGACCAACTTAATTCATCTTTATCTCATCCAAAATCACCAAAATACCATCATAATCATAAATAGGATTAAATACTACAAAATCAAATACACAAACAATCCAAATCCATCATTTTAACTTGAGCTTACATGATCATGAACAATCTCAACTCCTATATACTTTCAAGCTTCAGCAATAATTTAAACACTAAAATAACTCTTATTTCTATCAATATAGCATGATCAACAAACCAAATCAGGATGATCAAAAATTAAACCCTAACCCTTAAACTGCAGCTTTTGCTCATTTCTTGCTATCTTATAGTTTGCCAGGAGGGGGACTATCACTAATCCTTTACCTAAAACAGAAAACATAAAAACATTTGAATAATGAGCCGAAGCTCATCATGTAGATCCCTATGCAGTAAATAAGCTTTGTATTTAATTAGTTAGGCATCCGCATTTCTAAACATTTTATTTTGTAAACAGGGGAGAGAGAGAGAGAGAGAGAGAGAGAGAGAGAGAGAGAGAGAGAGTGCAAGTAAAGTTGATTTGCTAGTTATTATCTAAAAGTGGACCCCGATTGACGTCTAAAGCGATCTTTAGATAGGTGCGCACTTGCTTAGGTGACAAAATATTGCGTCAAATGATTCATTGTATAAATATGATATTGATTTTGTATAGTTTGAGAAACAAGTGAGTTTTCGAAGAGTACAGACAATGTACGTACCTGATCTTTGAAAGTCTCTCTTTTTAATGAAAATTGTTTGCTGGCAGCTTGAAATGACAGAGGTAGCCGTGCTTCTGCTTCAAATATGTAATTTTACAGTTTGCTAGCCAAGAGCTCACAGTGATTTATAAGCTAGCACCCTGAGGGCTTGTAGAATGTTTATTCTTTTGGACTTCGGGATTTCTAGTGCTTGGTATTTGTATGCTAAGTTATCAAGTGTATCATGAGTTAAACAAGTTGTTGAATATATGTTTAATTCCAATGTTTGCCGAATAAGGTGGTGATGTGGGTAACATAGTGTTACAGATAATTTCAAGTAGCCTTGTTCCGTCACAGAACGGCGGTAATGCCTCCAATCAAAAGACTTCCGTTGCAAATCAATAGTAAATAAATGATTATGTTAGAGTAATTAGGCATTAGGGATTGGGGGCATTACACTCGTTTTGAACCAACTAAGGGGATTTGTTTGTGTCTTCAAAATGTATTGGTTTGAGGAATTTGTTTTATGCAAAAATTGGGAAGCGATAATTTTATTCTCAGTCTTTGGCTTTTCACTCCACAATTCTAAAATATTTGTTCCCCTCTAAATCTTTACCAAAGCCCCTTTACAACCCTATTTAAGTCCTCATGATTGCCTAGTGTGGTTTGCATTTTAGTGATGACCAACTGGAAAGTCTAAGCAAGCTTATGATAGATTTGATTCTTTGGAATGAGATTTGAGGGAACCATGTTATACTTTAAAACACATGAGTGATGAGTGCTTGATTACTAACGTGAGGTTCTACATGTTCTTCTAGCTTAACCTATTACATGTGCTAATATGATTGTTCAAGTTGATTTGGGTGATTGATTCAATATTTCACATGATGGTCTCTGCTTTTATTTTGAAAAACCTCATTCTCTTATCTATTTGTAATAGTTTGCATCACTTTTGGGCTAATTTTTGGGTCAATTTAGCTGTTAATGGTGCTATTGATGTTTACCTGAGAAGGTTTTCCATCATAATTTGGTTTTATGGTTGCTTAGGGACAAGCAATGATTTAAGCATGGGGGAGTTTGATAAGTGCTTGAACATTTCTTGATTTTTGAGGTCATTTTGTTGCATTTTTAGGAAATTCATGAGCTTTATGTTATGATTTATATGCACAATTCCCATTTTACGCTTGGATATGGTTATTTGTTACTTTTTATTGATTTTAAGGTCTTTTTGACTTGGCATTAACCCTTAAATGATGATGTTTTATTCACTACAGATGTCCCCCCGACCTTTATTCCTATGGAGAGGAGGAAGAATGAAGAAACCCGAGACAGAGGCCTTCACAGATAGTTCATGGTGAAGGCTATGGTCTATCGAAGGCCTATAACAGTTGCAATCTTTCATTTTCCTGGGTTTATGGCTGAGAATGCATGGATGCTGCTCTATGAAGACATGCTCGACTGCAAGAAGGACACACATCCCAATCTATCTCAAATATTTCCCAAATAGTTTTGTGTTTTAATCTTTTTGGAGCAAGAAAAGAAGAGGACCAGAAGGAAGGCTGTTTGCAAGGTGGAGGCTTGAAGATTGAAGGATTGACAAGAACTCCCTTGTTGCTAAGCAATTCCTTTTCCCTCACTTCTCAAACTCCATTAGAATTGTTCTAGTCTAATTTGATGTCTTATTTAAATTGTTTTGTCAGTTTAATAAACATGAGTGAATAGTTTTCCTTTAGTCTAGGGATTTGCTAGCTAAACAATGAAATTAGATCCTTAATTTTATCAATATTGTGCTTAATCTATTTGGATTAGGTTAATCAATCTTGTGTTGTGAATGTTGTGAGTGACTAAGGTCAAAATAACTTGCGAATAGCTAAATAGTACGATGAAGAACCAAAAAAAGAAATCCACTATTAAATCAACAAGATAAGACTTAACATAGTAAATTTTGAGAGAAAGTTGCATGTTTAGAGGAGATGTTAACAATCTACAGCCTTAATTTAGACTAATTCAAGAACTAAGTGGCAATTTAAATAGTCTAAACAATTAAGTTAATTTCGAAAGGAAGAATTGGAAAGCGGGACCCACACTAGGAGTTTGTTGTTGTTGTTGTTGTCGAAAGGAAGAAGTGGATTATGCATGATTGTTATCCTTTGATTCTTCCAAACTAGAGTAAAGTACATGCTCAATTTGCTGGATCTAATTCATTGTTAGAAAAATAAATCCCTAGGAGAAGCCTTATATTAGTACTTAGCTTTTCATGTAGCGATTGATTAGTTTTAGAAAACATTCAAACTTAATTTCTATTTTGCTTAGCATTTTAGAAGGATAAACTTGATAGATTGCGTTTGATGCTAAAGATCGATATTTTAATCTAGACTACGATGCCCGCGCGCTTGCAAAGTTGCAAAACTATTGATGAGGCTATAGATTTGCTTGAGTAGGGATAATTATACGTTCGAATATGTTACTTGTGGTTCTAAAATGGCCTTTCCCAAAATGTGCCTTTTATTCTAGATCATTTGATGGGGAAAAATTTGTGACTCCCTATTCCCCCCCCACTGCCATTCCTCAATGTGCCCCACCTACATGTGATTTGTGCTATGCTTTTGATCATAAGTCTAACTCATGCCCCAAATATGTTCAATTAAGAGCTGAAATTGAGAATAGCTTAGAAATTGCATTTAATTCAAGGAAGTGTATAATGGGTAATATATTTAACTAGTTTTCATAATTGGTTTAGACGCAGAATGAGTGTAACTTGATGAGAAAGAGCATATGTTTGTGGAGACTCATTTAAGGGAGTCATGCAAAGAGATTATAGTAGAGGTGTCACTGACTAGTCTTGAATTTATTAGTCCCATACCCCATACGTTACTTGAGTTAGTCCTTGCTCCCTTTACTTGTTCACCACTTTCCCCTTCCCTTGAGTACTCCTTGGTAAAGCCCTTGGATGATTATGTTATAAATGACCACAATGATTATTTGGGCCTTGTGGATATTGAAAAAGAATAACTTGATGGAAAGGTCAATGAGTTTGATAGGTACCTAGGTCACCATAGAGGGTATAATCCCTCCGTTGATCCTTACTACTTTTACCTAGAGGACATGCTATTTGCACCCAAAATACGACATTTTTACAATACTTTTATACTTAATTTATGCTCAAAATAAATATGAAATTAGGATTTTTATTTGATTTTATTTGATTTTTGAGGTGATTAAAAATAAGAGAAATGGGAAAAATAAGATGAAAATGTTGAATTGAGAAGTTCATGCTGAACTTCCACTTGACTTGGCCCACGATCAGTCAAAACCCACTCTTCTTATTAGCCTAAATGACAAGCAAGCATAATGAGAAAATAAAGGGAAAATAAAAGCAAAAAGTTACCAACCTTCCCTTGTGCCTCTCATGTGCCTACACCCCCTTTCCCCATTTGTTTCTCTCTCCTCTCTCAGCCATACCTGAAACCACCCCTTTTGCAGTTTTATCTTCTTCATCCCCACCTTAATTTTTTTCTCTTTCTTCAAACCAAGAAACACCAACACGACACCATCATCTTCCATCGTTATCCACTATCTTTGTCCACGTACATCACTGTGCACCACCCAACACCAAATAACCCCCATCTCCGCCAGTGCAGCACCTATCACCACCATCCACGCCATCCCCAAATCAACGACTATAGAGAGGAAGGGAGTTGTATAAATTGGAGCAAGGACATTGATTAAAGGTAGCTAGGGTTTTAGGATTCAATTTTTTAGTTTAATTTTAGATAGATTTAGGGTTTAATTTTGTCTGAATTTCCTCTTTTATTTGCTCTATTTTTCCATTCTAGATCTAGCTTTATTAGCTATAAATGATGTAATCAACCTTACTCTTGCTAATTCTGAGTTTAGTATTGTGATTTTGGCTTCAAAATTCCATGATGTTTGGGTTCAATTTGAGGTTTTCTTCGCGCTATTTCGTATTTAGGTTGTTCAGTTTTGGTCCTCTATGTGCCGCCATTGATGGTGCTTGATGATATGCTCTCCTTCTTCTCATAATCTTCGCTTTGATTGATTATATGTTGTTTGCTGCTTTGGGTGTTTGTTCAAGGCTAATTTTGACCTCCTTTCCCCCTTTACTATTAATCTGTTTTATTCTGTGTCTTTTTCTTGTTTAGCTTGAGCTGCCCTACTTTGACATTGCCTTGGTTGGATTTGGCCTTGCCTTGACTCGGTTTGCATATGCTTTTTCTTTTTCTCTATTTTATTGGTTTGTGCACCATGGAGCTACCATCAGTGTTGGCTAAATGATTAGGGATGTACTTTTGGGTGGATTCGAAGCTTGGCCTAAGCATGAAGCGAGGATGCCATGGCTTCTAATTGTGTTCTCCTCTATTTGTTTTGTTTATTCTATGTATTATGCTGCTCTCTGTTTGTTTTATTTTCTTGTTTGTTTTAACAGTACAACTTTCATTTGGGTTAAGTCAATGCTGGAATTACTTTTAAATGGTGATATAGATTGTCATTTAGATTTACCTAGGTAACCTCTCCTTTTTCTTTGATATTCTAGCAGCTTTATTTGATTGGATTTGTATTGTTTGTTGTTCTTCATTAATTAGTTAATTTTCAAAGTGGAAACTTTAGGTTAGGTTCAGTCATTGTCTTTAATTGATTAAATCTTATGAACTATTAGTTACTAAGCTTTTGTAAATAGTCTAGATAATTTGAATAACTCAGAAAAGTGGATTAGTTACTTTGATTTATATTTAATGACCTTACTCTCATCATCATCTCTGAGGAGACGACTTTTAAGTAATACAGTGAAAGCTGTACGCTTGCAGCTTATATTTTACCTTGAAATTTATGTACAGGTTTTTGGCACTGTGGGGGGAAGAACCACATGAGATTAGGTCACGTTCTCATTTTCTTTGCTACTTTCTTATTAGATGTATATGTTATATTTTACTTTGTTTATTTCATTATTAATAGTGACTTAGTTTATTTTTTGAAAACTTCTAAAAAAAGAAAAAGGCTAAAATTAATGAAAATGGAAATAGTTTGGAAAAAATTAAAAAACATGAAATATTTTAAAAACAAGTGGCAATTTTCTATTTCCCTCACCTACACCCCACAATTGAAAAAAATCCAAAAAAAATAGGGAAGTCAAAAATTGAAAAACAAATTGAAAAATTTTTAAAAACAAAATGGTAATTTTCTATTTTCCCTCAATTTGAGCTTGAAATATTTTCACGATATTTGAGTAGATGAAATGACTTTCGTTCTCAATGTGTTGAGCGATATTTTGAGAAATGAGAAATTTTCCAAGTGATCTTTGAGGTCTTAATGTTGAATATCGGGTTCATGTTGAGATTATGTACCCCAGGGGTTTGGGATATTTGTTCATTAAGATTCCTGATGAAATTTGGGATTTCTTTGAATATTTAGCTCATGAGACTTGGGAGTATAAAAATGCTAGAGATACTTTTAGTCACTTCATTCCCAATTGTTACACCTCTAGATGAGAGTCAGTTTGGGGGTATATCTTATAAGCACTCTCATACTCCATTTGTTCCTATTTCATATGATTATTGTGATTCTTTTGATCATGATGTTGATACTTGTCTAGTGATTGCTAGACCACACGACTAGAGGCATTGGTTGCCTTTAATCGAGAGCTTTACTTGCATAGTTTACTCAAGATTGACCTTAGTTTAGGCCATCCTACACTTAAGGTTAGGTCTTGTGAAGCTTTTGATGTTAAGAGTGAGGCACTGATTTCTTTAGGATATGATTTTCGTAATGATACACATTGTGATGACCTCAAGGAAACGAGTGATCCCTCATATCTCTTAGTAGTCACACCATCTTTAGAGTTTAGCACAGTTAGTGACACCCCTAAGGGAAGTCTAACCATTCTTGACTCGCATCTTCCTTCGGCTCCCTTCGGAGAGCTAGAGGAGGGAGATGGATTTGAGACTAATTGTAATATCCTGTCCCTAAATTTTGTTTATTTATTTAATTAAGTCATATTATTAATTTCTTTGTATTTTATTATCTCATTTAATCATTCCGGTTTGGAAAATTCATTTGGGCCCCGCTTTGCAATTCAAGTTTTAATTATCATAAAAATTTCGGATCAATCGATAGTAAGCCCGGTAAATATGATTAATCAATAAACAGTTTTCCATAACATTAGAAAAGTTTAATTTTGAACTATGCAAAAATTTTATTGCCATGAAATGCCATTGTTCCAAGCCCAATATATTTGAGCCCAAATTGAGGCCCAAAAAGTTGATGCAATTGATTTCGCTAATTATCACTACTTATGAGTAATTACAATTAACAAAAAGCTACTTTTTGGAGGTTAAAAATAAGCCAATTAAAGCTAGATAAGCCACAGGAAATATCAACCAAGCGAAAAGCCAATTCTCTTCTTCCTCCTCTCTTGCTCCTCCTCCACGTCCCCCCTGTTATTGCCCTGTGCTGCTGCCTGCTACCATTCTTGTTGTTGCTGCCACTTTCTGCCAGTAGCCAAGGCTGTCGCCGTCCACCAGTGACCACCCAGCACCAACAGCCGCCACCTCCAATATCCCCAATCCCCAAACACCACCTATATCTCTCTCTCTCAAGCGTATAAGTGAGGTAAAACCCTAACCTAACTGTGTTTGATCTAGGGTTTTATGATGGATTTGTTTATGAATCACATTATATTGATAGAAATGAGTGTTAGTTTGGTATTTTATTATGTGCAAATGAGTTAGAAGCATGTACAAAATAGGATCAAATATGATCAAGTAAGGTTGATGTTGAAAATGATGGAACTTGAATTCTTTTGATTTAGTTTTTCAATCTTTAGCATAAAGATTAAGTATGATGTTGTGTAAGGTGATTTTGAATGAGTTTAGATGTAAATTCAATTGAGCATAACTTAGAGTTTCATGACCATGCATGATTTAATTTGATTCTTGAATCAAGTATGTTTTTTTGGATTGAATTAGATGGAATTCAAGTAGGATATGCTATTAGCTTGAAAAAAGGTGTGTGAATTTTGCCAAAATTAGTGGATTATAGAAAATCGCATAAGTGACTAAAAGAGGTTGTTTAGACTAATAATGCGAGTAAGTGAGTTTATGGGAGCATTTTAAGTGATTATGGGAAGAAAAGTATTGAAAATGTGTAAGGTTAATCATGATTTATAGTTTGAGTTTTTTGCTAAAACAAGGTAACCATATGAAGGAAACAAAGGTTAATGGTCCAAAAGGGGGTATTTAGCTTGATTTATAGAACAAAGAAAGAAACCATAAAAATTGGAAGTATTGTTAAGAGTCTTGGATGATTACTAATATTGCTAAGCTGAACAACTTTGATTGTGCTTTGAAACTTACTTAGGTTGGAAAACTGAGTTAAATAGGCACTGGAACACCCCTAATTACTATTTACTCGATTATCTTAATTTAAGCAGTTGTTATCGTAATTGTAACAGAAGTCCTAATGATTGGAGGTATTACTGCCACCCTTAGTTAGGCAATGCTAGTTATTGATAAGCTAGGTGATTTTTCTGGAACGCTATCATAATCCGCAAATCCCATCAGATTGAAGGCATTTGCATCAACTTCGAATCGTAAGTTAGCCCTTACACAACCCAAAATATAACCAGATTTGTTATTTTCTAAGTCTATCTATGTTAACCATGCTTACTCAAATTGTAGACCCAACATGATCTTTAAGCTCTATCAAGCCTTCATGCTACGCGAGAATCCACTGTGAGCATGTAACGGCGTTAAATTACAAATGTAACGAGTTCTTCCTTCACTTTTTACATCCTTCAGCTTGCTAGGGACCATTTATCCATTGCCTAAACAGAAAATAGAAAACACAAAAATACTTCAAAAAATTTGCCCGAGCTCAGTACGCATATCCCCATAGTGTAAAGTTAAACTTTTAAAATAATTTAGTTGGGCGCCCGCATTTTAATTCTTTTTGTTCGAAAATAGGAGAGGGAGAGATTATAAAGTGAAACTGTTATTGATTATTATCTGATAGTGGACCCTAAATTGATCAGCTCATATGAGCATTACGATCATTGAATAGGTGTACACCTGTCAGGCTAATCGAATAGCTTGACGTGAGGCCACGCGGATGAATTGAAAGGCATGAGCCGTGAGGATTGTAATCTGGTGGTTCCACTTGATTATGTGGCAAAACAATACTTGAAAATGATTCATTAAATAATTATTTATTATAAGACTTTGGTATTTATGAAAAGCATGTGAACTTTTGAAGGGTATAGGCAGTAAACGTACTTGGAAGATTAAAGGCTCTCCCCTTTTAATAAAATACTGTTTGTGGCACTGAAGCAATGAGAGTGGCCTCAATTTTGCTTCAAAAATGTATATTTTATTACTAGTAGAGTTTTATTTGTTAATATTACTATTGTCATTATTACTATCATTAATGATGTTGATACTATTATGCTACAATAGGCCTTAATATTGTTATCCATAGTTTCTGATGGAGGTCCATCCCCTAGCATGATCCATGGCCAGCAAGGAAGCCCAAGGAGTCCAAGTTCCACGTCCAAAGTGCAAGGAATCAGCCTAGTAACACAAGGGAATTTTTTTTTGTCAAAATTGGAATTTCAGGCGTGCACAAACCCGGTATTGTGCACCTGATTTCCTAACCTTCCCAAGGCTGAAATGGGGTTGCAGGAAGTTTAAGTTCAAGATGTGCTCTTTCCATCAAGACCTCTTGCAAGTCATTTTGATACTCAAATCAGCAAACAAAGTCAACATATCCAAACTGGCGCTGAACTGGGCACGTCTGAAACAAGTGACTGTTTGGTGACCCTATTCTCCTCCATTTGGTTTGAAACTTTTATGGTTTGAAAGCTCTTTAAAAATATTATCAAGTGACCATAAAAAACCTCAGCCAAATTACACACATGAGGAGCTATTAACCACCAAAACAAGGTGTAAAACACCCTTTTACCCAGGTTCTGCCCATCCGGTACAAGAGAGAGAGGAATGAGGTGTTTTTGCTCTTTTCCATACTTAGCCACTTGCAAGAGTCATCATGGGGAGTGCCAAGCTGCCAAGGAAGCTTCCAATCACCCCAAGGTCGACACATCATCCTCAAGATTAGCATAGAAGAGTTGTCAAGTGGAGGATGCATCTAACCTTTTTTGCTTTGATGTGATCTATGTATTTTTGCCTAGTTTAGCTTATAGTGCAACCTAAGGCCTATGCTTGTACTTGAAAACTTTGTATTAAATCCCGCCCAAGGCTTGGCCGGCCACTCACTTATCAATTGCACTATATTGAATGAAGTTGAGCTTTGCTCCTTTGCACTCTCAAACTCTCTTCTAGCTTATCTCTTCCTTTAGCCAGGTTGAGTGGTGATCTAGTAAGAGTCTTAACCTCTTCTTGGTGGTGTTTCTGTATCCAAGGGGTTGTTAAGGGCCCTAACATCATTCCTTGGTGGTGTTTCTGTATCCAAGGTGGGTGTTAGTTCCGGTTATCTACCCAAATCTAAGGTGAGTTTGTGTATGCAAAGTTGCCTTTGTCACTTGCATTTCTCTTTTTCATTCAATTCCCATCCTCTTGGTCTTGCCCCTTGAGGATTCATCACATACTCATAGCCCAAAACACAGCTTATTGCATCAAAATCCCCATTATAACCAAAGTCCTCACAAACCGTGAAGAAACACAAAACAGACCCTACGCACGGTTTGACGCACGACCGTGCGTACCCTGCAACTGAAGGCCGAAGCTGCGCACAGTTGGACGCACGACCATGCGTACTAATCTCGTGTAGTCCCTTCTTGGCTTGCTTGTGTTTGTTGTAAGTTGGCTTGGCTGTTTCCACCCTTGAGGATACATCAGTTTCATAAATATTAATGTTATTATTGATAAGGTTATTGTAATCATTGTCATTATTGGTGTTGGATGTCATGGTTGACATTATCACAAATTTCACTTCCATTATTATTATGATCATTATGGAAAGAGATATTATGATTAGTTATAGTGATTTATTCATAAGGGGTTGAGTTACTAACTCGACTTATGGTTCTAACTCGATTTCCAATGTCATATCATGCTTTCATATGCAGATTGAAAATATTTTTGTTCCTTTAGGCTCAAATGAACTTTGATTGCTATTTTTTTTGGGTCATAAAAACATAATATCACTGAGTCACGAAAGTCTAGCCCCACAATTATTCTTTACTCCTCTCTTCAAGAATTAATCTTTACTCCTCTCTTCAAGTTACACAAGCACATAATTAATTTTTAACGCAAATTAAAACCAATCTATCTTACCATTTTCACTGAGTTGCAAATTCTAGCCCCATAATTATTTTTAATGGATAATATCACCCCCAATTCACACACTGAAATTCATCCAATAACTCTTAAATTAGTCTCCAACATTCATCTCATACTTAACTTATTTTTAAAATCTCAAAATAATACTTCCACATAAAAACACATTTTTATTCCTCAAATTAATCTCAAGAGCTTAATTAAACTACTAATTTTAAAGCCCAATTAGCAATTCCTCCTTTAATTCCATCTTTAACCTCAAGCTCAACAAACCCTCTCCTATGGTAACCTTCACACAACACACATGCACCTTCCAAATTTTATTCAAATACACACTACCCATTATTTCCTTACCTTAAACTAATTCAAAAATTCATATTTATGTAATCAATTTCAAATTCCCAAAGTTAGTCTATTCACTACCTTTGCACCATATCCACGCACCTTAAGTTTACACTCATATTCATGGCCACCCTCACAACATCATACACCTACGAATGCATATCATATTAATTGCATTCAACATTCTCTAAAATTCACCCAAAAGTCATTAAATCGACACAAATAAATTTGAATTTTCTAACACTAAATCCCCATGGCCATGACAACAACAAACCTCTAACACTTTAATTTCATTCAAATATTCATTAAAATCTATTCAAACACCATTGAATCAATATAAACAAATTAAAATCCCCAATTCTAAACTTCAACTCTCACTCACCATACTCTATTTCAGCCTTCAAGTATTTTAGTTCAATCAAAGCATCTAATGTTCCAAATAAATTACCAGTTTAATGCTCTCCAAAGCTAAATACATCATTAACTACAAATACATCAAAATTAAAAGAGATTAGACTTCACCTTTTGAACCCACTTGGGCATTACATGAGGTGAGGAGGAAACCGGAAGACATAGTGAGCTGACAGCATCTGACCAGCAGATTAGAGGTGGAACGCCAGTCCGACCAGAGCCGCGAGGTGGCTGGGCTAAGCAGGGGGGAGGGGGGACTCGTGAGATGCAAGGGATGGGGAAGCTTTGGGGCTTTTGTGCTTTGATTTAATTTGATTCTTCCTTCTTGGTTTCTAGATTTTGCGGGTAGGTTCTTTTAGGTTTTTTTTTTGTGATCTTTGAAAATTTCTTTTCTCTTCTATTTTTTTTTTCACCCAATACAAATACATATATGTATGTTTTGGGTAAATTTTATTTGGCTAGAATTAATGCATTAAGAAGAAATTTTTATTTTTAACTGTTACTTGCATTTGTTTATATGTGTATTGCTTACCCTATTATTATTATTTACCCATTTCATAATGAGACTAATTCTTGTTGAGCTATCATTCAGGGTATTTATTAAGGTTCGAATGAATTATTCGGGAATGTTATAAATTTTAATTTGAGGCTACTCGGCTGATTCAACTTGCTATTGCATAAATGTATAAAATGCTATACTGAGATGCGACACGCAACCTAGTTAAATTTGAATTAAGATAATTCAGGGTCATTCGCGCAAATTGGGTTCAGGCCATTACAATGTGAATGGAATTTGAGAATTTGGGGACACTAATGACTCAAGAATAGTGTTTGTCAGGCCAAGTTGGTATGATTAAAGCTATCACTAGCCTAGCTACACCCTTCTTGGCCTTAAACCCTTATTATCCATCTCATAAATGTCAAAAACCCATATTCTATTTATAACTGTCAAAGCCTTTTCATTATACCCTCAATTATTTTATTTTTGTCTATTTTCCTTCAAATTATTTTGCCTCGAGTCAGATTACCGCAATTTATTTAGTTTTCCAATCATCTTAGTGTAACTTATCATATATTGAATGGTTTGAGTTATGTATGTCTTTTAATTAATAAATTTCTATTGAAGTTGGAAATTATGAGAGTGAATGTTGTTTACTAAGTACATATACCTATAATTACATTTCTGAAATAGAATCAGGGCCTAGTTTATTGTTCGCCCTCATTACGCAAAAATATTGTCAAGTGAGATAGTATTTTTAGAACACCACGTACTTCAAGTGCTTATATCTTTAGAAATCAGAATATATTTATCAAAGTTATAATATCTTGGTAAGTATATCAATGAATATGTTTACTCAGTGATTTAAAACCTTGTTAATGACCACGTCGGTTATCATTTATAGGGCATTCACCCTCCAATTACTTGTGCGGCCTCAGACCAGGTCTCCTATTCGGCTTGTAAAGTGTGCGCTTATCTATTGATCGCAATAGTTACTAGGAGTCCATTACCAAATCATAACTAGCAATGCAATTTTATGTTCATCTCATTCACTATTTTAAATAAAAATGAATTGCAAAGCAGACCCAACCAATTTTTCAGTGATCATTTAACAATACAGGAATGCATGTAATGAGTTTCGGCTCACATTTCGAAATATTTGTCATGTTTTGTTTTAGGAAAATACTCAGTGAATTGCCCTCATACTAGCAAACTAGTTGATGAGAATAAGTGAGCAAGGGAATCTGGATGGATCAGTAGTGATTTTACCTCATGATTATTTTGGAGCTATATTTTGAGATATTCAGTTGATAGAGATGTTGACTTTATGAAGTACTGTTCTATTATGATGTGTCAACCTTATAGTAGTGAGCAGTTGCTTATAAATAGTTTTGATAATGTTTGATTGTGTATGGTTGTAAACTATGTTCAGCTATATTATATCTTACATGTATACTTAAAGCCTTGTCCTTCTGGACAGCGGTAACGCCCTAACCATTAGGTTTATTAGTTCTAATCAAGGGATTGATTAAAGAGATTATAAATAATAAAACATGCGCATTAAGGGTGTTGATTTGGTATATATGATATCTTACATGTATACTTAAAGCCTTGTCCTTCTGGACAGCGGTAACGCCCCAACCATTGGGTTTATTAGTTCTAATCAAGGGATTGATTAAAGAGATTATAAACAATTAAACATGCGCATTAAGGGTGTTGATTTGGTATCAGAGCTAGGTTCGATTTTTCTTGATAGGTTATTGATTATGGAGAGTAGAGATAGGAGGGTAAGAAGGTTGGTTAGTGAGGGTCATTATCATGTCGTTAGAGATTTGTGATAATAAAAGTGTTTGCTTATCTCTCACATATTATCCCTTTTATGTTCTTTTTTGTTAGCTTGATCCATATACAGTGAATATGATGCGAGGTGCTTCTATGACAACTCATAGTTCTTTGCTGCGTGCTAGTATGGTAGCCCACATGGAGGACCCCTTTTATGTGTTTTATAGTGTTATGGTCCGTGCATATAGGCCATTGTGGTCCTTACTCACAGTTGTCCCTTGGGTCGAGTTCAGGATTCGATACGATGATTTTATAATGACTAGAGGCCTAGGGTGGAACAGACCTAGACTCCAGCTTCAGGGGGCTTAGGCTATCATGACTACCTAATTGTTGCTCAGGGAGGAGTTTGAGTAGTAGGGGATCACTATGGAGACTCTTTAGTATGTATTTCCTTTACACTTTACACCTCCTTTACCTACACCAGCTCAGGGACCACCATTACTCCCTGTGCTAGGCGCTCCTCAGCCACCTGCAGTCTAATATCATTAGGTTCAGGGGAGGTTCACATGGTTGTGGATCTCCTTGATACATCAGAGGTGATGAACCTTAGCTCGGATGATGAGCCCATGGAGGATCCAGAAGACGACCCAAAATTGGGGGAGCATCATGCTAATCATGATGTCGAGGATGTAGAGACAGGTGCATCGGACAACAGCTTTGACTCAGTTGAGGAGCTTGAGGATGAGTCTGACCCAGACTACGATCTATCTAGGGATCGTTAGGTTGATTTAGGTATTAAATTCTCAGTTAGGTTACATTCTGAGCCCCACATGTATATAGTGGGATTGGTTGGATAGAAAAATTTTGTGCAGGTTATGACATTGTAGATAGTTAGACAAATCCTTCTGACTATGATGCCTAGTTCAGCCTTCGTTTTGGGCATGTGGTAGACTTAGTCTATTGGAGGCTAGGTAGTGTTTTAGCTAGGAGGTAAGAGGAAGGGCCGACCTTGGCAGGCAGCTAGATGTGACATTCTTTTGTTGAGTCATATACAAGCATGTATGTAAACAAGCAGTTATGGTAATGATATAATGAAGCTTTGGTTTATGTTTTCATAATATTTAAACCATGTTAGTTTGTGTTTGTTGTGTATGCTTATCCTATATGTTAATTGTAGTTAAGTGATTGAACTACTTTGTTACTGTATAATTAGAATGTTCGAATCTGTGCAAAACAATGCGAAGATCCATGTAGGAGATAATTCGAACCATGGTCAACGGTCGGGTGACCAAGCTTCATGTGACGTGCCGCCAAACCTTAGTGCAATGCCCCTAATTCCTCTTGAGTTAGCTAATAATATTAGGAACCCCAACTACTAGTGGATATCGTTGTCTGAATTGATGAAACGAATTCTCTCAACACCTTCTGAAATCCCTCCTAAAGATAATAAACTAGCAGAAAAGGTAGCGCGATGCAACCCTAAAGTTTATGTTGGAATGTACGATCCAATAGAGCTAGAGGAATGTACTAGAAGGATGGAAAAAATTTTTACAATCATAGAGGAACTAAGAGTTAAATTTTACCTAGTTATGGCTCAACAGCAGAAAGAAAAAGAATTTATGAAGTTGAGAATGAGTGGAAGTGTGATAGTAGTGCAACATGCTAGTAAGTTTACAAAATTATCCGAGTTTGTCATTGAGTTTGTGTCATTTGAAAGACTAAAGATGAGGAAACTTGAACAAGGTTTAGCAGTCTATATTGTCAACTAATCCATACCAACCAAGAGTTATATGAGCGAGCAAGTGAAGTGGAATGAGTGAAAACAGAGTTGAGGGCCTTGAGCCCGATCAATCAAAAGAGGAAAGGGATCGAGAAGGGAGCTCCGAGCGAGAATGTAAACCAAAAGAAGCCTACTCCCGCTCCTTCCAAGAGTCATCCTGTAGGCCCAGCAGAGGCCTATGGGAATTATAGATGAACCAACCACACCATTCCTGAATGTCAAGTGGGAACTAATAAATGCATATGATGTGGTAATCCGGAAGATCTCTCTGCTGCCTATTCCTAAAGACCGAAGGCTGTAGATAAGGGCACAACAAAACCCTTGGCTCCACCTCGCTAAGGCCCCCCACCACCAAGGCCTGCAGTGGTAGGAAGGGTGTATGTAATGAGCAAGAAGAAAGCTACCACATCTAGTACAGTGGTTACTAGAACTCTCTTTTTAAATTCAAAACCATTTTATATTTTATTCGATTCAGATGCCACATTCATTTACATCTATCTGATTTGATATGCAATTAAACCTTGAGAATAGGAAGCCAGAAACCAACTATAGAATCAAGTTTTCTAATGACTCTATAGTTGAGTGCCCTATCTCCTATAAACTTGTCTATTGAATTTCAAGAGTACACAACCACAAGAGGGGGGTGAATTGTGGTTATCGATTTTCGCTTAATAACTGGCAAACAACCGTAGCACTTGATTGCAGAGATTGTTTGTAAACCAGAAACAACCTTAAGCCTTGTTTGCAGCGGTTGTTCTCAATTGGTTCAATAGCGAAATTCAAAGTAATAAATGCGGAAATAAAGCACACACAATTTTCACGTGGAAAACACCTCTAGCCCAACTGAGGTGTGAAAAACCACGACCTACCTCGTGTAGGATTTAACAACTTTACTAACGGGCTGAACACGTTACAAAAGTAACACTCCTTGTTACAACTTGTAACCCACATAACCTTCTTCCCTAAGATAGGTTACACCTTGTCCAATCACACTATATTGGACACGTCCAAAGTCCACTTGACTATGGACACACTCACTCACTTTCTGATCTGAGAACAGGTATACAAAACACCTTACTGGTGTGCTTCTGACTTAAGCAGATGTAAGGTCCAATGAAGTCCTATTATACCAATATATTGAAAGCTTAGTTCAGCGCAATCTTCTCACGGTTTTTCTCTTTGAAATGCAGCTCTAGAAATCTCTTA
>NCQV01073917.1:7662-19662 GCA_002740545.1 Lophocereus schottii
ATCCTTTGCTTCTTCCTCCTTAAGCAAAAAGTCCTTTTAATCTCAGGATCGGGTTCGTACAAGATTGGACTTTGCGTAAATAAGAAAAATTCCTGTAAGCACTATCACCAACACTACCAGCGCAATTAAACAAGAAAAGAAAATAACAATAAAGGACGATAAAATACTTAGTCACTTTCACAAGACTAACTCAATAGTTAACAGTATAGTCCTCGGCAATGGCACCAGAAAACTTGACTACTGCTGCAAGCACACGGGTAGTCGTAGTATAAATAAAAGATATCGTTTCTCAGGAACTAATGTAATCTATCGAATCTTGTCTGTCAGAATATGTTAAGTAAAATTCTAATTCAAATGATTCGATTTAGCAACTTCTAATTCATTAATTTTTAAATCAATTAAGGGAACAGGCCTGGAATTTGTCCATTTATGAAAAGTGATTGGATCAAAATGACAACCATATGCTTTTTCTCTAACCAGTTAATCTTGAGGAATTGCAATCTATCCAAAAATTTGGCCTATTGTTTCGAAATAAACCAAATTTGCCTAAACTAAGCAAAAGTCATTCTTTCGAACTAACTTATCTTAATCCAAGTTAAATATCTTCAATTACTTTCTAGTCCTCCTAATATGCAAATCTCTCTTTCGAGACGACGTTATATCAGATTTTATTAAGCAGTCCAATAATCCAACGTCACCTTTCAGTTTTTCACTCAATTGTTTCAAGTGTGCAAGCAAACTTTGGCCAAAACTCTACTCACAACATGATAATCACTCAATAGAACGAAATCAAACCAATCATAATAATAAGCACAATTATTTAGATTAAAACATGATCCAACAACACTTTCCTAAACTACTGAATCCCTAAACAAAAATTAAACTACTCACACATGATTAAGGATTAAACAACTAACCAACATTCTGCGAAATCTGAGAAAGGGGCTTGACTGAGAATAGTCTTGAACCAAGGGCTTCAAAACCACCTCAAGATCAAACAATCATACTCAAGAATACTCACCAATACAAATACCAAACTTAAATCTAAACTAAAGAGAACAAAATTTTGAGAAGAAGAATAAACTATGCTACTCTATGTTCCTATGCACTTCCTTCTACTCTGCTGCTGCCTGAACGAATCCTTTTTATAGAAAAACCAGGATATTGTTAGCCACATAGGCGAAAGAAAACAAAGAGGCAACAGTTTCTCTATTCACAACGTTCAGTGGTAGACACCACGGTGCTGCCATAGTCTGTGCAGGACCCGACGTTCTGCTCTTTTCTTGCTTCATGAGCGTAGTATCACATGTGTGTCTATGGGGGAGCTCAAAAGACATCTATTAAGGGTCAAATGCTGGGTAAAAAGGCTTAAAATCCTGCAAATCACTTTAAACAACCATACCCAAGCATACATCGAGAATAGGAGTATAAATAATAACATTAGGCATATAGTTCTCCTAAAAATGATCAAAATAGCCCTAAAAGGATGTATATATTAAGCACTTATCAGTCAATAGTCTAGATTGATAGTGTTCCATTATCACCCTACGAGAGAGCTTTTACAAACCTTTTTTCTTATCGATACCCTCCATAGATGAGGTCATTCTCCATCTTTTGAAATCTCAGCTGATTTTACATGTCACCCCCTTTTGCTACCTTTCTTTTCCTTCATAAAAAGGGAACTGAAGATGACATAAGGCTACGAAGGTCCTGCGCACGTTGTTCTGGAGAAGTTCTTCTACACGAGCGCAAGACTTGCCTTACTCTTTTCGGGTATGATAAAGGAGTCCTTATCTCGATTCTCCATAGAGGTTGAACTGCTTCAAGTTTACAACCCCAAAGATTCTTACCCTATGTCTACTTCCTTAGGGGGGACCGTATGTACCTCGCATTTTATATGGTCACTCTTCTTCTTGAGTAGTCTGTGATGATCCTCCACACCATTCTTGGGTCATGAGGGCAATCCTCAAACGGATGCAGGAACAAGTCGTGCTTCAATTAACTCTAGTTGTGCCTCAGGTTATGTTGACTACTTCTTTGGTGGAAACAACAGTGGGTTCTCGGATGATCAGTAAGGACAACCTGCCTATTTATGATGCTTTTACTGTAATTGCACTCTTATGTAATACAAATTTTCTACAGGCCCATTATGACTCTAATGCAAATTAGCCCTTATTTCTCCAAACATAATAAAGACAAAAAACAAAAAAGACACAAAGACAAAAAACAAAAAAGACACAATAAGTACTTAACAAATCTGTGGTCCTGAGTAATAATTTGAGAATTTTATTGAATAACATCCAAATTACAAATAATTGTAACTACAATATCAAAAGGGATAACAATAATAATAATAATAGTAATAATAATAACAACAACAACAATAACAATAACAACAACAACAACAATAATAACTAGAAAGTAGCCTAGTGGCTCGTCAGCGAGCCCAATTGGGTTATCCACCAGGGAAACTTTTTCGAGTCCATCTTGGACTCTGCATTTTACCTAGACCAATTTGGACTTGGCTGTTGACTGCAATGGAGAATAGGAACAAAGTTGATTCCTCAATGAACAGTGTGCCCAAATTCCACTTGGATTTGGACCTTTTACCACTTGCGATCATAAATTAAAGTTGTTTATTCTTCGAATCTCATCAATTGATATAGCAATCTCATAAGTTCTAAAAATCATAAGTATTTCAGAAAGGTTCGGACTTCTTGACTCTTTTCCCTTGACACCGTAGATAAGCATGAACTTAAGAACCTCCATTTGAGTAGCCTTCTCAGTCTGCGCCAAACCAAGATATCTTGGGAGTTCCTTAGAGCTGCTACTATCTTTTGGGAGCCTAAACTTCATATCTTCTGTTTCAAGAGGAAAATTATGTCCATTAATCGAGGAATTTAGTGCTGTTATAGGCTTCCCACTCTATTGCCCTCCTGTGCTTCCGTATATCCCAAGAGATTTGTCTCTCAATATAGCCGTATCTTAGGTATAAGTAAAGAAGATACGGCCACCATAGGCACCGACAATGAGGTAGATTTTATGGCTTTGATTCCTTATTTTCTAGAGGGGAGCAAGCTAAAAAAGCCCTTGATTATGTGTATAGATGTAGGGGTACTCTTCTTTGCCCTCTTGAGACCTTCCTATTTGTTGGTGATTCTACAAATAAAGGACCAGCCATGCTTTTGGGTATAGTAGAAGCGTTGTGCCATAACCAAACACCAACGCCCCTTATTTGTTGGTGATTCTACAAATAAAGGACCAGCCATGCTGTTGGGTATAGTGGAAGTGTTGTGTCATGACCAAACAACAATGCCCCCCTTGTCACCGCTGAGACCATACTATGTCTAGACCATATTCACCACCACCTAAACATTTTCTTCTCTGGGAGCTTGTTATTGTTACAGGTGGCCTTTCAGGCCCATTGGGCTGAGAACCCAACCATAATACCCCCCTGGATTAGTCCTTCCTTCTTTTTTTGTGTTTTGTTTCTCTGCTCTAATTCTCTGCTTTTTTGTTATGTGTTCTGCTTAGGCCCCAGAAACACAGTCGGTATCTTAAGCCTAACTGAATTTCTTTTTTTCCTTCTTTTTAATTTCTGTTTATGCAAATTTGGCTGTTAGAGCATTAAAGACTGATTAAGGCCCCGAGGAATATGGATATGTGCCTAACTCTTCAATTCTTCCAAAGAAAGAGATTGATCAAGGACCAATCTATGGCAAACTGGATTGGTTTCTTAGAGAAGGATCCTCTTCTCCATTAGTTGATTTTGTGGTGGCATCCGTGAGGATTTGTAACCAATAGGGGACACTTTTCCTATGCTTGTGTCATTGATCTGGCCACAAGAACTTACTCTTTCCTTGGCCGACTAGTGCGATAATTGGAACATAGACCATTTATCCATGTAGTGGATAGTATTACCGATGGGAGCTATAAGAACGATCCTTCCTACATTAAGTCTTGCGTGGACTACTGGCTGCACTGTCCCAGGATTGTGACACCCCTATCCCACGATCCACAAGTATCTCTGTGTGATGCTAAGGTAGGGAGGATTTTTTATGATAAGGGGAATGCTACCAAGGAAGGAATGCCTAAGTGCAACTCATCTCAAAGTGGGAGAAAGAGAGCTAAGTATCCTACCCTGCAAAAGACAACACCCTTGGTCAAGAAGGATAAGAACATGAAGAATGATTAGGACTTTAACGTTATTTCTTTGTATTAGAATACAATTTTAATATTTTTTATAGTAGTACGCTATTAGGACTTCCGCTCTGGGTTGTATGCTTTTAGCATTATAGATGGTACTAAAAGTACTATAATTTTACTCTTATTACCATCATTGTGAATCCTTAATTTGTTTGAACTTCCAAATCATGTGGCCCAATCCAATTTTCCTACTGGCACAACTTAGAGCCCAACTGAGTTTGCTTTGAGGAAGCTCAACCCTAGTTCATCAAAACTGTTGTGACTTTCTTTATTAAAAAAAAGGCATAATTTCCCGCTATTGGACCATTAGGCCTAGCAACTCACTTAGTCTACTCCCTTTTTTTAAACAGACACATAAATAATAAATAATACCAAGTAATTAGGTCAGGGCGTTAGGATTCCTACGTATTAGGAATGTGGAATCAGGCCTTTGTAGTTCATCATGCATTATTATTACTTATTATTTTTTATTTTTATAGGCCTAGCATAATCCTTGTGAACTTTTTATAGGTCCAACCATAGAGGAGGCCAAGTCATCTCCTCCTTTTAGGGTTTGTTATGGACTTTAATGAACAGTAAACTTACCAGGGATAACACTTCTTCAATTGATCAAGACTAATATATAATGTACATTCCTTTCCATCCATATTCATAAGTTTTACTGCTCCACCTGCTAGGATGGTTATGATGCATAGGCCCAGCCAGTTGGGTTTGAACTTTCACCTTAAGTCCTTTATTGGGGTCCTTATTTCCTTGAAGAGTAGGTCTCCCTCATGGAGGTCTCTAGACCTAACTTTCTTATTGAATGCCCTTGAAATCCAAGCTTGTTAAATTTAGACATTATGTAATGCCCTTAATCGCCTTTCATCTAACATTACCACTTCCTCATATAGAGAATGTTCCCACTCATACTCTTAGAGTCAATTCTCCACAATTACCCTCAGTGATGCAGAGCAAACCATGAAGAGCATAATTTCCTCCAAGCTAAAACCAATGTACAAATAAGAACAAGAACGATATTTGAAAGTAGGACTTAAATTCTTGAACCTCCAAGGCTATTACTGATTTCGGGCCTTTACAATCACAAGTAAGATAAATGGCTAAGAAAATTAATAGCCCTTAATAAGAAGATTAGCCTACCTATTCACTGAAAACCACTTTATTAGCTTAGTTTCAATTTTCTGGGTAGAACATTTTAACTCATTTCTAGCTCAGATTTGACCATGCAAATAGGCTCCAATATTTGAAAATTATACGTAGATGGATAGCCCTATATGTCTATTTTCCAACTAACTTTGAGTCACATTTAAACTCTAAGAATTGGACACCCTATGGATAGTTAACCAAGCAAAGGTTCATCTAGGGTTAGAAAATGTAGGGTTTTAGTTATGGGAGAAATTGGGGAGGATACAACTATAATCTTAGAGATTAATCAATATAGGGTGATTTCTCACAATCAAGGGAAGATATTCCAAGTGATGAAACCTCTATTGGTGGAGTAGAACCTTCTCAAAGCTCTCTAGAAGATGGAAGATGAATCCTGAAAAATACAACTCACCTTGATTGTAATTATCTTAAGGATCTTCATTACTTGTCTGGGATATTTTGTAGTCCCCCTATTGGCCCACTTACCTCACTAATGGAACAGCCAATCCCCCTCCAATTGGGTATTTATAGACCCAGTTATCTCCATTAAAATTCAGACTTATTCAATGATATGAGAGCTCAAAGCTGAGGGCTTTTTCTCAAAATCTTTATCTCTCTTAGGAGGGTGGTAATTTGAGTTCATCCCTTTAATTTAATCCTTGGTTCTAAGGCTTTACAGTGTTGGAGGGTGGGTTAATTTAACATAGGTGGTGGTTTAACCTTTAGCCTAGATATATCCCTTTGATTAATCTCTTGGCTTCCTATTTCAAGTATTAAACAAATTTCATTGGAAGAGCTCTATTTGTGGATTCTTTCTCCCTCTCTTGGTTCATCTTTAGAAAGATTGATCTTCAACATCCTTTGGCCTCATCTTCAAAAATTTCCCATCTTTATTTGGTCAAATGAAATTCAATATGGATCAATTGGTATCAGCGCAAAAAAACTTTTGCATCTAGGTAAATATCAAATCCATTAATTTTTGTGTTGGATTTGCTTAAATTTTCCTCCTTTTCTATATCATTTTTTCCTTCAGTTCTCCATCTCTATATCTTTTATCTAGTCCATAAAGAACCCCAATCATAGCATAAACACAATTCCCAATCTAAACACATCCTTAAAACTTCGAAAAAAATCCCAAAACACAAAACCAGAAACTTGGCACTACCACCCCGTGCCACTTGGCAAGCCCGTGCTGAAATCCAGCACTTTGGAATTTTGACCCAAACTTTTGGCATGACTACCCCGTTCCACATAGCATGACCATGCCACCCCCTTATTCACTACTTCATGTCCGTGCCACTTGTAGCACACCCCGTGCTTCCTTTATTTCCATCATTGTCTCTCTTTTCACCTTACAAACTACTACAAACCATTGTCAACTAGGTTGATACTTCTTAACAAGCCCATGAGATAGATAGGGCCATTAGAAAGCTTCAAGCTCAAGTAAGAAAGCTTAGCAAGCAAATTATTCAAAAGAAGAAGCTCATGAAAGAGTCTCCTTACTTTGATGGTATTAGTTTGGTTCCTACCATCTATTTGAGATGATTTCAAACACTTAAAGATTATTTTGAGGCAAATGGATGCATGGGTGAAGAGAGTTTCTTGATGGCTACTCAAAAACTCCAAGGTCATGCCTCCTATTGGTTTAAATGCTTTAGGAGGGAGAGAGCTCCTCAAGGTAAGCTCAGAATTAAGACTTAGAGTAAGGTTAAGTCACACAACAGTGTAAGATTCAACCCATATCAACTCATTAAAAGACAACTCTTAGAAGAAAAATCAATTGTTCTCCAAGAGAAGATATTGGTTTAAGATGAAAATAAGCCTATTTTGGGTTTTGATGAAGCAAGAGAAACCTAGACCATGGATGGAAGCTTCCGTAAAGCTCCCATTCAAATGGATCCTACACTAGTTTATTCTTTTAAAGAAACTACAGAGGTTTAAGTTCAAGTTCAAGAAGAAGGAGAGCCTATAAAGGATCAAGAAGAGGCCAAGGAAGGAAAAAAGATCATTTTAGATCTTGAAGAGAGAGAAGTTAAGTTAAAGTCCAACTTGGAGGTCATCCTATCAATTGTCCCTTAATCTCACCCTTATCCTCTCCATTTTACAAATTTAAGAATTGAGTTAAACATCACTAAGGAAGATCTACTTTCATTTCAAATGACCAAGTTACGGAATAAGGATGAATATGATATGGATGCTTGGTATCTATTTCTTGGGAGACCATTGAAATTTAGCCCTGATGTTGTTTTTCATGAGATACCTAACTTCTATCTTCCAAATCCTCCTCAACCCTGAACCCCCATAAAAATTAAAGCTTCACAAAGAAATCATTTGCCCTTCCAAACCAAACATGAGACTCTCACCCTTGTTCGCAGAAAGATTATTTGACTTCTTTCCCATCAAAAGTGAGGCTCCAAAAGTCAAGTTTGTGAATGATAAGAGAATTCCTTTTGAAATTGGTTGTGATGAGCATATTAAAATTCAACGAGCTCATAAATGTTAGAAAGATATTTCATCCCATTGGAATATCTCTAAAATCCTTTCAACAATTCATACACATTCAAGATGGGTGGAAATCTTAGCACAATGCGTTTTCTCAAACTTAATGGGTGACACAAGTTATCAGGAGTGGTATTTTTGGATTACAAATGTAAGGATTTGAGGTTAAATCGTATTTAAGGGGGAGAGATTGATCTGAAGAAAACCACGAAGATTAAAATTTCCTCCAAGCTAATACCATGTCCAAATAAGAACAACGATGACCTTTGAAAGTAGAACTCGAAGTCTTAAAGCTCCAAGGTTATTATTATTTTGTGGCCTTTAAGATCATAAGTAAGACAGAAAAAGGGTAGTTAAGTAAATTAGTAGCCCTAAATAAGGAGATTAGCCAGCCTATCCACCCAAAACTACCTCATTAGCTCATTTCAGTTTTTTGGATAGAACACTTTATCTCACTTCTAGCTCCATTTCGACCAAGAAAATGAGGTCCAACTTTTGCAAATTTTACATGGATCGATAGCCTCTAATGTCTATTTTTAAACAAGCCTTAAATCATGTTTAAACGCCAAGTATTGAGCATGCTAAAGACTATTAACCAAGCAAAGGTCATTCCAAGGTTGGAGAATGCGCACTTTTAATTATGGGCCTAATTAGAGAGGATACAACTATAATTTTAGAGATTAATCAGTTGAGGGTGATTTTACATACTCAAAGGAAGATTGTCTAAGTCACTATACCTCCATTGGTGGAGTAAATCCTTCTCAAAACTCTCTAAAAGATGAAGGATGAATCTTTGAAAATACAACTGACCTTGTTTGTAATTATCTTAAGCATCATGATTTATTTTTCTAGGATATTTTATAAGGCCTCTATATGCCCACTTACCCCACTAATGTAATAGCTAATCCCCCTCCAATTGGGTACTTATAGACCCAATTATCTCCATGAAAATTCAGCCTTGTTGAATGATATGGGAGCTTAAAGCTCAGTGCTTTTTCTCAATATCTTTATCTCTCTTAGGAGGGTGGTCATTTGAGTTCATCCCGTTAATCTAATCTTTGATGCTAAGGTTTTAAAGGGTTAGAGGATGGGTTGATCTAATCTAGGTGGTGGTTTAACCTTTACCTTAAATATATCCCTTTGATTATTCTCTTGGTACCCTATCTAAAATATTGATCCAATTCCATTAGAAGAGTTCTTCTATTTCTCTCTCTCTCTCTCTCTCTCTCTCTCTCTCTCTCTCTATCTCTCTCTCTCGGTTCACCTCCAGGAAGATTGATCTTCAGTATCCTATGGGCTCATTTTAAAGATTTATCACCTTTATTTGGTTAAATGAAATTCAACGTGGAATAATTTGTGTTAGAGCAAAAGTTCCTACATCTAGGTAAGCATCAAATCCATCAATCTTTATGTTGGATTTGCTTAAAATTTTCTCCTTTTCTCTATATCATTTTTGCCTTTAGTTCTTCCTCTCTAAATCTCTTATCTAGTCCAAAAATAACCCTAATTATAGGCCAAACACAATCCCAAACCTAAACTCATCCCTAAAACTTCACCAAACAAAAAAGCCAAAAATATTAAGCTAGAAATTTGGCACTACCACCACGTGCCGCTTGGCATTCCCGTGTCAAAATCCTACACTTTGGAATTTTGACCCAAGAGTTTGGCACGACCACCTAGTGCCAAAGAGCACGACCATGCCACCCCCTTTTTCACTATTTCATGTCCGTGCCACCCGTAGCATGCTTGTGCTTCCCCTGTTTTCGATGTTTTCTCTCTTTCCACCTTACAAACTACTACCATTCCTAGTCAATAAGGGACATGCTTCTCAACAAGCCCATGAGATAAATAGGTCCATTATGGAGCCTTAAACTCAATTAACGAAGCTTAGAAAGCAAATCACTCAAAAGTGGAGGGCCATGAAAGAGCCTCCTTGCTTTGATGGAATTGGTTTAGATCCTCCCATCTATTTGAGATGGGTTTAAGCACTTGAAGATTATTTTATGGAATAGAATGCTCGGGTGAAGAAAATTTCTTAATATTCTACTCAAAAATTCCAAAGTCATGCCTACTATTGGTTTAAATGCTTTAAGAGGGAGATAGCTCTTCAAGTCAAGCGCAAAATAAAGACTTAGAGTAAGCTTAAAAGTCACACATGCATGTGACATTCAACCTATATCAACTCATTGAAGTAGACCTCTTGGGAGAAAAATCAATTGTTCTTCAAGAGAAAATATTTGTTCAAGATGAAAATGAGCCTATTTTGGGGTTCAATGAAGCAATAGAAGGCTTGATCATGGATGAGAGCTCCCTTAAAGCTCCCATTCACATGGATTCTACACTAGTTCCTTATTATCAAGAAACTACGGAGGTTCAAGTTCAAGTTCAAGAGGAAGGAGAGCCTACCAAGGTTCAAGAAGAGGCCAAGAAAAAACAAAAAAAAAGAGATCATTTTAGATCTTGAAGGAAAAGAAGTTGAGTCAAAGTCCAACTTGTAGGTTATACTAACTATTGTTCCTCAATCTCACTCTTATCCTCTCCATTTTACCAATTTGAGAATTAAGGTAAACATTAGTAAGGAAGCTCCACCTTTATTTCAAATGAGCAATTTGAGGAATAAGGCTATATATGATATGGATGCTTAGTATCTATTTCTAGAGAGATCATCAAAATTTAGTCCCAAGATTCTTTTTTATGAGAGACCCAAAATCCATCTTCGAAATCTTGCTCAACCTCAAACCTCAAAAAAATCAAAGCCTAAAAAGAAATCATTTACCCTTCTAAACCAAATGTGATACTCTCACCCTTGTCGGCACAAAGATCATTTGATTCCTTTCCCCTTAAAAGTGAGTCTCCACAAATCAAGCTTATGAATGATAAGAGAATTCCTTTGAAATGAGTTATAATGAGTATAGTAAAATTTTCAATAGGCTCATAAATATTAGAAAGTTCTTTCTTCTCATTGGAGTATCTCCTAAATCCTTAAATAATTCATACATATTTAGGAAGGGTAGTACTCTTAGCATAATGATTTTTCTCAAACTTAATGGGTCACACAAGTTATCAAGAGTAGTATACTTGGATTACAAATGCAAGGGCTTAAGGTCAAATCCTCTTCAAAGTGGAGAGATTGATGCGGAGAAAACGACGAAGATTGGAATTTCCTCCAAGCTAAAACCATGGTCCAAATAAGAACAATGATGACCTTTGAAAGTAAGACTCAAAGGCTTAAAGCTCTAAGCTTATTATTGATTTGGGGCCTTAAAGATCACAAGTGACATAGAAAAATGGTGGTTAGGCAAATTAGTAGCCCTAAATAAGGAAATTAGCCAATCTATCCTCCCAAAACCACCTCATTAGCTCACTTCAGGTCTCTAGACTTCACCTCACTTCTAGCTCAGTTTTGACCAAGCAAATGGGCTCCAAGTTTTGAAAACTTTACATGGATAGATAACCCTAAATGTCTTCATTCTAATATCCCTTAAATCACGTTTAAACTTCAAGTTTTGGGCTAGTTATGCACTGTTAACCAAGCAAGGGTTAGTCCAGGGTTAGAAAATACATGGTTTTAATCACGGGCTTAATTGGGGAGAATACAGTTGTAATCTTGGAGATTGATTAGTTTGGGATGAGTTTACACACTCAAACAAATATGTTTAATAGTGATAACTCCATTGGTGCAGTGGAGCCTTCTTAAAGCTCCCTAGAAGATAGAGGATGAATCCTGGAAAATATAGCTTATCTTGATTGTAATTATCTTTAGCATTTTGAATTATTTTTCTATGATATTTTATGAGCCCCCTATTGGCCTACTTTTACCACTAATGTAACAGCTAATCCCCCTCCAATTGGGTATTTATAGACCCAATTATCTCCAAGAAAATTCATATTTATTGAATGATATGAGAGCTTAAAGCTTGGTCTTTTTTCTCAACATATTTATCTTTCTTAAGGGGATGGTGATTGAGTTCATCCTTTTAAAGTAATTCTTGGTGCTAGGGCTTTAGAGGGTTACAGGATGGGTTGATTTAATCTGGGTGGTGTTTAACCTTTAGCCTAGATATATCCCTTTGATTAATCACTTGGTCCTTTATCTCAAGTATTGATCCAATTTCATTAGAAGAGTTATTCTATTTAGGGATTCTTTCT
>NCQV01073932.1:7966-26240 GCA_002740545.1 Lophocereus schottii
GCCGACTGTATCAAGAAGAAGTCCGAATAGTTCTTGTTGTGTGAGGGACTCCTCTATAAGAAAGCTTTTTAGCACTCCCTCCTAAGATGCACTACACTGGAAGAAGGCAAAAGGATCTTAGCTGAGATATATGAGGGGGAATGCGGGTTAGACATTAGGGGCAGAAGCTTGGCTGCAAAGGTATTGAGGATAGGCTATGACAAGCACACACTTCGGTTAGATACAATAGAGATGGCAAGAATATGTGATAAATGTCAATAATTTACCCCCCAAAACCACCAGCCATCCACCTTTAGCTACAATGCATTCCCTATTTCCTTTCACAAAGTGGGGGTGTAGGTATTCGGGGCCCTTTCCCAAAGGCAACAAGACAATGCAAATTTCTTTTTATCATGGTGGACTACTTTACCAATAAGATAGAAGCAAAGGCGGTGGCATCTATTCCTGAGAGAAAAGTTCAGAAGTTCCTATAGAAGAATATTATCACAAGGTTTGGGATCCTCAGGGCAATGGTCTTTAATAATGGCTGGCAGTTTAACATCGCTAAGATATGAGACCATGTGATGATTATGGCATCCAAACAAGGTTCACAACCATTGCTAGGCCCCAAACGAATGGACAAACTAAATCTACTTACAAACAGATCTTGAATAGGCTCAAAAAGAGATTAGATGATGCAAAGGGACTACGAGTTCATGAGCTCCCGACCATACTGTGGTCCATTCGAACAACCGAGAAGAGTGTAATAGGACAGACCCCCTTTATGTTGTTTATAGCTCCGAATCCATGCTTCTGATAGAGGTTGTTATCCACACTCATTGAATCACCACCTTCCAAGAGGACCTCAACAATAAGGCCCTGAGGAAAGCACTCAACTGGTTACCCATAGTGAGGAGAGATGCCAACCTCAAGGAAGAGATAGTCAAAATCAGGATGGCTCGATCGCATAATCGTAAGGTCAAGGAGAGACCCCTATATGAGACTAGACTTATTTCTAAGAAAGACGAAGGCCACTAAGAATGGGGCAATCCAAGGAAAGCTTACGCCCAATTAGGAAGGCCCATACATAATCATTAAGAAAGTGCACCCCGGTACATTTTGACTTGCAACCCTTCAAGGACAAAGATACCAAGAACATGGCACTCCAACAACCTTAGGGAGGTACTACATGTGATTTAGGCTAGAGTTAGTTATGTCATTTACAAAAAAGAAAGGCGTGTTTCCTTTCTGTGTATCGACTATATGTTCAATTGGCCCCAGATTCTATTACTTATGAATTTAAATGAATTATCTTTTCCTCAAATTTTTTTTGATTGTTTGTCATCAAGTTTGGGGGCATCAGGGCTTAGAGTGAGACGATAGGCCCAATGAAGTCATAAAACCCTAACGATAAATCCAAATAGCAGATGATATGCTTATGCAACAATCAGGTCATTCCACTGGTGTTTGAACTTAGCCTGTAAATGTTGTGGTAGGCAAAAGGAAAAATAGGACGTTGGCCTTATGATCGAACTCATCATACCCCTTAAGGAGTCCAACCAAGCACGATAGTTTGGTTAAATGATACATTGATGCAAGGATCTGCTTGTTCAGCTAGTGTCGGAACTTAGCCATGAATGTCATTATATGCAGTCGCAACGATAGGATTTTAGCCTTGCAACTGGACTCGTCCTACCCATTAACGGAGGGGTCTAACTAAGCGCAACAGTTTTGTTAAATAATACGTTGATGCAAGGATTAGCTCGTTCAACAGGTGTCTAAACTTAGCTTATAAATATCGTGGTAGGCATGGGGAACAATAGGATGTTGGCCTTGCAAGCGAACTCGTGCTACCCTTCAAAGAAGGGGTCCAACCAAACACAGTAGTTTGGTTGAACAACATACTAATACAAACATAAATCAATACTTTACCCTACTATAGCTTTAGTCCATTCACGCTAGAGGGTAGGTGTATACGTAAGCAACACTTGGCTAACAGTGTTCCTTCCACGAGGATGGGGGCAAAACCCCTTTAGCCCCTTGGAGGTTTGGTAGCTTTAAATTGATAAAAATTGCAAACACTTCGATATATGATATCAACATATAACAATGGCAAGAAATGCAAAGACACCTGGAAAAATAAAGCGTCTAAACATGAGAATTGTCATAGACACAAACAAGATAAAGTGTCATTGTGCACTTGCAGAAGTTTTGACTAAGGAAGTAAGGAAGTAAAGATAATCAAAGAACCCCGGTTCAAAACTCCAGTGCAAAACCCAATTGTTCAAAAATGTAAAAGATTAACAACTGGGAGAAGGTCAAAATAGGGAAGCGAGGAATCAGGTATATGTATCAACATTATCAACATTTTCTACAGCCTCAAACTAATATACATCACCCCGGCATCCTCCTCAACTGGATCCCATGGGGAGTACTCGAAGAAGATGGTGGATGGTGAATGCTGCACCTGAGTGAGAGGGGGAGATCTCTAGGTGAGCCTCCTCCTTCCTTTGGGCGTGAGCATTAGCATCCTTCATCTTGATGACATCAGCCCACTTCAAGAGATATTGGCAGCATCAAGCTAAGCTTGATACGCTTGCCTCTCCACCAAAGCCTTTTTAGACTCGAACTTGTGCTCCAGTGTCTTTAACTTGTGCTCCAGCTCCCAGTTCTTACAGCCTTTAGCTCGAATCCTTTCTTTGAGGGACTCTATCTCCTTCCTGTCGCACATTGTTTACTCCCTAAGAGAGTTGGGCTCGGAAGGGAAACCAATGAAGGGCAGATGATAGGCCTACAAGCACACGGTGGCATTGTCATAAATCAAGGTTGCTCCCATAAAGGGTAGGTCAAGCTACCAGGGTGTATTCCAGCAAGATAGGATAAGCGGAACAAAACTTAGAGTTGATAAAAATAGCAAAGATAAGAAAATAACTAGAACTAATTCAAGTGGAAATAAACATCCAAGAATATGCTTAACCATACGATAAATAATTTAAGTACATTGTACATCGATCAATCTAAGCCAACCCAGTTTAAAGAATGATAATTAGAGTATCACTACTCTCTTTCGAGTTATAGTGAAATGCCTAAAATCAATCAATCCCCTACTTTCGTGGCTTTCAATCAACCTAGACTCATTAAGACATGAGTTTATTATGCATGCTTCTCGAATGGCGAGTCTTCCTTAAGAATTCACACAAACATGTTCGATTTTAGTTTTTCAATGCCAAGTTTCAATTTTAGTACGTCATCCAACATCAAGCAAGAACATAACCAATCAACATGCTCACTAATTAAAACTCTAAAATTAGTTAAACATAAAATCAACATAAATTAAACGATTAAAGTGCAAATACTCAAAGTAAATACATTAATTAGTTCACAAAATACCAAATCTAAAAATCTACTATAACAAGTTCTGTTCAACATCTAATTACTTTAAAATGATAAATATAAAGAGAAAGAACAAGAGAAGAGAGAAGAATTTGCTTAGCCAAATGCGTGCCTGAATCCGTCGATTACAAACCCGATCTAACTTCGTTGGTAATCTTTATCTTTAACTTGCTTTCCCTTACTCTAAAATGGACTCGTTACCTAACTAGATGTGGATTCTTATAGAATGAAATGCAAATAACCAGGTATATATCGTGAAAATCAAGGCAGCAAACCATCAAACGATAAGAATTGAACAGTTGCAAAGAAAACAGGTAGCCATGAGGGAAAGGATCCATCATGGCCTACCCATAGGGAACCCCACAAACTGTAGGTAAGGGCTGTGGTGCCCACTAGTTCTGTTGTCTTCGATTTTTCTTCTTGTTGCTTCTCCCCGGAACCTCCGGGATAGTGGTATTGACCACCGTATATCCATGTTGGGTGTCTTTGGGCCTCTTTGGCTTTCTTCTTTGATCTAAAAGGTATCAAAATCATTATTATACTTAAGTAAGGGCATAAATCATACAATTAAGAACACCAATGCCCTAAAATGGCTCTCAAACACTCATAAAATCCTATGCATGTAAGAGATTCATCACTCCCACATGTTTAAACCTTTACTTGTCCTCAAGACAAATTCACAAAGGGAGAAGCATCTATGATTCAAAAACACAACAACATCCTCAGAGTATGAATTGGGTACCATATCATAAACAAGAACATCAATCGATGGCAACTCCGAATAGTGAACAAGAGATTTCAAAATTTAAGAGAAGGTGAATGTTTTCAAAGGAATATATGACCATAAGCCTAACATCAAACTTGATCACCCCCTAAAGAAGCACAAAGCACATTATGCAAGCACAAGGAATTAATTAGAGCCAAATAGACTGGTAGAACCTCACTTTTGGAAATGTGGTTCATTCTCACTCATGTGCATGAGATATAACATAAGCTCACTCAAGGCTCATTCCAAAGATGCAAACTACCTTATGCTTCTAAGACTATCCAATTCTCAACCATTAGGATGTAATTTGTACATAGTAATTAACAGAACTTCATGTGGGTTGTAATGTGGGCTAAAGGGTTAAGGGAAGGAGGTGGACTAACGAATATAGGCAACGTGGAGCTATTTACCCAAGTGAATAAGCAACAACCAACAAAGCATCAAGTAATCATGAAGTTCCCCAACACTCTAAGCCTCAAAAACACAATGAACATATCTCACGAATTAAGTAGGAAATGAGTTGACAAAGAAAAAATACAAGCTCTATACGTATCTAATGCCAATCACTTACTCATTTTTTTCTCTCTGTTGTTGTTCTTCCATTTTTTTTCAACATGATTGTTTTTCTTTTTTTTTCCTTTTTTCTTTTTGCTTTAGGAAAATGAAATAGAATTCAACTATGAAAGGAATAGGACCACCAATTCTCAACTCATACCTTAATATATGTGTACACAACCGAAACAAGAGGGGAACAGAATCAAATGCTTACTGTCATGAATCCCTCAAAAAACCAACATACCAAACAGCATTGATCTTGATTACTCCCAAAACCATCCACTATATAGACGAAGTGATGCTCCATAGAATTAGCTTAAAGGTAAGAATATACGTATGGCTAAGGGTGTATATGAAGGATTCACAATAAAGATGAATATATGCTCAAAGGGACTAGCAAAAGTGGGATTAACATGCACATGAAGGAAGGTTATTTAGCTATGTGGCTTAAATGACCAAAGAAAGAATGCATCTATCATATCATCAACTATATACATGCTAACATGGTTTTGAACAAGAGTCTAGGCAAGTTCTAGAGATGCAATATAAAAGAGCCACACACACAAAAGATCATGAGACTAAATGTAATGATTAGCACAAATAAGGCTCAAACTCTCAACGGATATCAACTAAAGTCTCAATTAGCTCATGAGATGAAGTACATACACCAACAATAGTGCCAAGGGCCCTAAGGGCATGGTTAAGAAAATCGAACCGGACCTGCTGGTTCGACCGTCTGACGGGAAACTGGTCAGAGCAGTGGGCCGAAAGTTACAGAAACCTATTTGGCCAATCGAACTGGAAAAAACCGGTCAAACTCGATTGGACATGCTGACTCGGGCAAACCGGGTAACTCGTGGTTGGACCGGCTTTTCCAATTTGACATAAAAACAGTGCTGGGTTTTTTTGGTCCCTTAGAATTCATTGGCCCTCCCTCCTCTTTGGCCCTCTCTCGACTATCACTCACAACCCTAGCTCTGGTATCTCCCTCTGTGAGGCTTGCTCTCTCTTGCTCTCTCCCTCCTCGAAGTCGATTAGTGAGTCGTTACTTGCTGCTTTGACCTACGGTCAAGCGCTGGGTTTTTTAATTGGTCCTTCCCAAATTCACGTAGCCTCTCTCTTGACTCTCCCAACCCTAGCGGCTCTAGCTCTCCCTCCTCGATGCTTGCTCTTTCTCCTCGGTGTCAGCCCGTGCGTCGCCGCCAGGTGCTATGACCACTATCAAGGTAATATACTCACCCTTTGCTTTCAATCTCGACTTTCTCACTCTCACTCTCATCTCTCTAATTTCTCACTTTCATCTCTCAGTGACTCAACTTCACTCAGGGCATTGTTTTGCTCGTTGTTGCTGCTAGTGCTAGGNAATGGGACTGGGCATTGGGCTGGTGGGGTGGGCAGAACCGAGTGTTTCTGTGACTATATGGTTGTCATGCTTGCTTCAATAATATTGCTTACTAAAATTGGTTAGTTACTTTGATTGCTTAATTAATTATTAATTTAGATCAAGTTTGAAATTTCAATTAACTTTCCTTGCTTCAGCCTTTAATTGGTTCGTTCATGTTTGAACTTTGAGTTTTATAATGTGAACTTGTTATTACAAATTTTGATCTCTCTAATTGTGAGTTATGAATAATAAAACTCATGTAAATATGTAATCATTTCACTTGTAGGAAATCACTGATTCTAGTTTAACCCTTTTATTCCAACCTCAGATTCATCAGCTATTAATCCCCAATCAATTCGTCAAAAAAATTGAGATGGCATGGTCATATGTTATAATGGCTCAATCTAGTGATGTGAAGAAATTACTTATTTGCAATGTTTATGAAAAAGTAATCAAAGGGGGTGGTATTAATAGCATGAAAAAGTATCTACTTGGGCAAAGTGGAGATGTAGCTCGATGTAAAAAGTTGCCTAATGATGTTTGCTTTCAAATGGATGAAAGTTTGAAAGAAATTGCCTAATGAAAGAAATTGCTCAACAATGAAGGAAACCCCTTTAGATCTTCTAGTCTTGAGCAAGAATTTTGAAAGCATAATGAGGGCATTTTAATTAATGAGGGAGGTAATAGTAATCCTAATGTCAAAAGTTCATTGGGGAAGAGGAAAGCAACTTCAGAAATCACTTCCTATTTTCCTCACGAGGCTGTGATTGGTGTCTAACCTTCAATTAGGTAAAATTAAAAAATCCTGAAAAGTGGAGGTCAGTTCATTTATGTGTGGCTCGATTCTGTTATGATTATTGCATTCCATTTAATTATGCTTATTCTATTTACTATCAAGAAATGATTGATGTTATAGCCTCAATTGGTTGTGGGTATAAGAATCCTAATTATGATGCTTTGAGAGTCAAACTTTTAGCAGAAGTGGAAAATGAAGTGAAGTTGCTTATTGACTCTTATAGAGGTGTTTGGAATGACACTGGATGCACCATCATGGGTAACGGATAAACTTATGGTAGATACAGAATTTTCATCAATTTTCTTGTTTATTGCCCTAAAGGAATTGCCTTCATTAAATTTGTTGATGCTTTTGCTGTTGTGATTGATGTTCAATTTCTTTGCAATCTGTTTTCTGAAATTGTTGATATGGTTAGTACTCAAAATATTGTGCATCTTGTTACTAACAATGGGAGCAATTTTAAAGTTGCTGGGAGGTTGTTGAATGAAAAATATGGAAATATTTGTAGGTCTCTATGTGGTACTCATCGCTTGAATCTGATCTTGTAAGATATTTATAAAATGCCTCATGTTGTTGATCTTGCTCTATGTGGATCTCAAGTGACTAAGTTTTTATATAATCATAAATGACCATTGGGTTGGTTAAGGAAAAGACCTGGATGGATGGAGATATTACGTCCTGGGGATACAAGGTTTGCCACCACATTCATTGCTTTGAAAAGTCTTTATGACCATAAGCTTGATTTGCAAGCTATGGTTACTAGTTCTAAATTTCATGCATGGAGACCTTCTAGAGCAACAAGAGGAAAAGCAACAAAAGAAATCATTCTAGATTCTAAGTTTTAGAATGCTTGTTTAGTGATTGTGAAAAGTGTTGGTCCTCTTATAATATTACTTTGTATTGTTGATTCCGATGAGAATTCGACTTTGGGCTATGTTTATGAGGGGATGTATAGAGCAAGAAAGGCAATTAAGAAAACTTTCAGGAAGAAGAAGAGGTTGTATAGGCCTTACACATGAATTGTGAAGGATAGATGGAATAAGCAATTGAGCAAAAGTATACATGCTACTGCTTATTGGTTGAATCCTGCCTTTGAATATGATCAACGTAGTTTTTGTCAAAAGCCTGAGGTTATGGTTGGTTTGCTCGATGTTATTGACTCCAAGCTTGGTGGGAGTAGTTTGAAACTCGTTAAAGAGACTAGAATCTTCCGTGATCGAGAGAAGGGATTTGGAATAAAAGTAGGTTTGACTAGTATCAAGAGTACTCGCCCAGGTATGCTACTAATTAAATTATTTTTAATTGTTAATATTTCTTTAATATATTTGAGGTAACTTAATTTTGAATATATACATTTTTATTTATTAACCTTAGTTTGTTTTACGATTTTAATGTAGATGAATGGTGGCGAATATGTGGACATGATTATCCAAATATCAAAAAATTAGCCATAAAACTTCTTAATCAAACTGCATCATCTTCGGGGTGTGAGCAGAATTGGAGTGTTTTTGAGCGCATCCACACAAAGAAAAGAAATAGGTTGGAGCATAATAAGATCAATGATCTTATCTATGTACATTATAATCTTTGATTAAAGAATAGGTAAGTTAACTTATTTTTTCTTACGATTGCTATTATAGTTTTGATTTATAATGTTTATAATTAGTCTATTTATATGATGTAGGCTCTATAACAAGAAAAGGCCTTATGATCCAATTTATATTGACTAAATAAAGAAAATTAATTTTTTGGTTGTTGAAGATAAACCCAAAATGAGCTAGGTTATGATGGTTGGAAGAGATGCTTGACAATGAGCAAGCCAATCAACCTTGTAATGAACCTGGAGTTGGTATGTAATGAGTAATTCCTATGAATACTAATTAGTTTATAAATTTCATAGATTACTAACTCTCATTACTCGTGAATTTTGCAAGTGGATGTTGATGATGATGATGATGATAAAAATGGTCAAGGTAGTGGACCTCATGATGGTGACGATGAAGGTGACCTGATAATTTTTCCTGTAGAATTGGACTTTTCTTCATTTGGTGATGCTAGAGGAGCACATACAAGTGGCTATTGCGATGAATTTGATTCTGGAGATGAATAGTTGTGCTACTGTGCATTGCACTTTGATTGTTTTTCCTTGTTGCCATGTGAACAATTTATTTGCCTTTTTGTTGTTGAAGTTAGCTTTGTTAAACGTTATTTTGTTGCATTTATAGGCATCAATTGTAGGATTATTCGTTATCGTGGTTGTGTATTGAATGTGGGGAAAACTTGAGCTTTAAATACTCAAATTGATGTTTATGGCATCTTTATCATGTTGTATATAACAAAATAGTGAAATTTGAAAAATATATACATATATACATACATATACATATATATATATATATATAAATATATAACAAATATATGCAAAATTTTTTTGCAGGTTCAACCGGGTTATGCCGGTCTAACCCAATTTGACGGTAAACTGGTGATGTATCTCTCAAGGGTTAGGTTTAACTCAATTCAAGAGTGAAAGTTAAAACCAAGAAAGATTACAATCAAGGGAAAAAGGATATAAACTAAACTAATCCTTGGATACAGATTTCACCACCAATGATTAATCTAGTGAAAACTAAACTCTTGCTTGGATACATATATCACCATCAAGCTTGAGTTTAGGGTCCTTAAGCTTAATTAGGATACAGATATCACCACCTAATCAAGGATTAAGACTCAGTTGGTCACAACTTTAATTGACCTAATTAGAGACAAGCAAGTAGAGAATTTAAGGTAATAACACTGAGGAGTTTCAAACTCAACTTCAGATTTTGAGTATTCATCACTAGATTTACAAAAGGAACCTTTGAACCACTTATAAGGATATCTAAGGCCTTTCTTACTCATTAGGTAATCTTTAAGAGATTACTTAATGCTTAGAAAGTTCACTAAGCACTCTTAACTAGCTAAGTACACAGTTTAGTACATAAATGAATCAAAACAAGAACAAATAAGTGCATTAGCTTTAAAATAATTAATTTAGGCTAATCCTTGATGATCTTAGATAGCAAGAGTCATCTTTCCTATGTATGAGGGTAACCACATAGGGCTTCCACTTCAAAAGTTCAAGGCTTGTTGATGCTTGACACATCATGTCGTAGTGTCCGAATGAATGCTTACAAAATGGCCTCTTTTCATTGTTCCACGTGGCTGTTTTTTCATGGATGAGTCACTAGGTGACTAAGCTCAAGCGGCCAGCCAAGAACTTACTCACTTTGGTGGAGGAAAACCCACCTAAGAGGAAAAAACTCCCTTGCTAAGAAACCGGCTGCCAGGTGGCACATGGAGCTCAGTCTTTGCTGCTATTGGACCATTGCATTTTGATGACTAATCTATGCTTTTCTTCAATGGGCGGAAACCTCAAGATGTCTAGAAACCCCCTTTTTTGAAAATCATGATTTGGACATCATTGAGTACCTTAATCAGCTATATCTTTCCAGTCATGCAGTTTCATATGCCTACTAGGTAGTTTGACAAAATCAGCTAAACTGGACCCCTTAACCGGCTCTTTTGGCATTGTGCTTAACATAACAAATAAACTAGACATCCTAGGTGAACTAACAAAAAAAGAATTACATAATTTACATATCGTTTGGGCTATAAAATAATAAAAACAAGACCAGGTACGTGCAAGGGGGTAAACTCGGTACCTTCTGAGGTTTGGACAAAAATACTTAATTCAAAATTTATTTAATTGCATAACTAAGTTTATTAGAATGTTAATAAACTCTCTTAGCAAAAAAATCAAAGTTAAATTAAGTTCAAGTTGATGAATCAACTTAAAACTGGAAATGATTCAAAAGGATTAGGGCTAATTGAGAATGGCATAGGCTGAGTTACATAAACTGGGTCAACCGGTCCAACCCCGGTCTAAATGGTCCGACTGGTTAAACCATCGACCTACTTGGTCGATCGGTTTGATCACCAGATTGGTTCTCTCAACATTGCCTAAAGGGTAACAAAGTTCTCAATCAAGGTCAGAGCCAAAACAGGAGACATTCATAAAACCTTCACAAATTTTCACACCAAAGGGGTCCCTGATCAAAAGTCACTCAAGCTCATGAAAGCTATTTTGCCAAGAGGTTCTTCATTAGAGGTTATCTCAAACCAATCCATACCATCTGTATATACAGCTAAAACTAAAAATCTAAAATGCAACACACCATTGCAAATGAAAGGAAACCTAATACTACATACAGTAACTAGTATGCTAATTAGAAACCAAAATAGAAAACATGAAACTAACCCCTCCCCTACACTCAGATAATGCAATATTCAAAGGAAATAAATGACAAAAAGGAAAGGGGGAAATAAAAGAGAACAATCTCATTAAGTTAGATGCTAATTACACCTAAGCTAAGGCCTCCTAATAGCCGAGGCACATGGAGTATTAGTATTTCCATCTCGAACTCAAGACTTGGCTCATCAAATCAGACATCATCAATGCATGTAGACACTTGTCAAATGCCACAACATGGGATTCATAAGCATGATAGTAAAAGAGTATCAAGATAATCAAAGCGAAGAAAGTCAACGCTCTCTTTAACAAACCAAATCCCAGAGAAAATCAGAGAGATATCCAAGAAAGTATTCTACATGATTTTTCTAGGCTCAGCCACTTGGTGCATACAATATGGGTCAACAGAGGCATTATACCTACTAAAGTAATCTAGGGATACAAAATTATCAACATTCCCACCAAGCACATCAAACATGCTGTCTTCATAGCACAAATCAACATGAGCATCAAAAATCATAGGATTATCAATGGGCACACCCATGCAACACTTAGGGGGAAGGAGAGGGTAATGGACAAAGAGGGAAAGCATGTGAATGATCAAGGGGATTAGGGATAACACTATCATTAAAAGCAAGGCTATGAGACCTGGCATGCATAAACACATCAGTAACCCCTCTAAAGGAGTCTAAGCTAGATCATGCACTATATCAAAAATATCTTTTGATTCAAAACATGCAACAACAGCATTAAGCCTAGCAACAAACCCAAAAGGCTCACCCACTTCGAGCCCTACCCATTGAGCTAAAGGAAAGGATTATTCAAATTTAGTTAAGACAACATCAGTATTGTCCTTGAATAATACAAAGTTAGGTTGAGCATAGTATACATAATAAGGATACGAATTTATAGCATGGTCAGAAGAATTACGCAAGTTACACCAAAAAGGGGCATAATAAGATCTATCATAGAATGGACATGGATCAGGGAATGAATATTCAAAAACATGATTAGCCTTCTCAAACTCAAATGAATTCCAAACAATCCACTCAAACAAATACCATACCTCATCAACACTTTTACCAAGAAACCCCAACACTCTAAAAGAACGTGGGTTTCACTATTCACACCCTCATCAATAATGTCCAAAATTTATCATTTACCCATATAATAACCACTTCGAGCAAGAAAAGCAGGCAACCGCTTAAAATACCTCAAAATAATTCATGCTCTAATAAGGGGAAATGGACAATTGCCATCGTTTTCCCCCCAATTTTTTCATTTTTTAAATTTTCAATTCTTTTTTGGGGTTTTTTTCCAAATAAAAACAAAAGACTTATTCACACCTATCGAGAAAAACCCAATATTCAACAATAGTCCTTCGCAACAGTGCCAAAAACTTGATAGGCACACAAATGCACGGTGGCGTTCTAGCAAATCAAAGTCGAACCCAAAAAGACTAAGTCAAGCTATAGGATTGCATTCCGTCTAGATAGGCTAAGTGGTACACACTTGGAGTTGATAAAAATAATAAAGATAAGAAAACAACTACAACTAATTCAAATGGAAACAAACATCCAGGAATATGCTTAAACCATATGATAAATCATTCAAGTACATTATACATCGATTAATCTAGGCCAACTTAGTTTAAAGAACAATAATTAGAGTATCACTACTCTCTTTCACGTTATAATGAAATGCCTAAAATCAATCAATCCCCCACTTTCGTGGCTTTCAATCAACCTAGACTCACTAAGATATGGGATTATTGTGCATGCTTTCTTGAATGGCGAGTCCTTCTTAAGAATTCAAACATACAAGTTCGATTTTAGTTTTCCAATGCCGCGTTTCACTTTAGTACATCATCCAACATCCAACATCAAGTAAGAAGATAACCAATCAACATGTTCACCAAACAAAGCTCTAAAATTAGATTAAACATAAAATCAATATAAATTGAATGATTAAAGTACAAATACTCAAAGCAAGTACATCAATTAGCTCACAAAATCCTAAATCTAAAATCCCAAATGTAAAAATAATATACTATAACAAGTTCAAATTCAACATCTAATTATTCTAAAGTGATAAATATAAAGAGAAAAGACAAAAGAAGAGAGAAGAATTTGTTCAGCCAAATATACGCTTAAATCTATCAATTGCAAAGCCGATCTCGCTTCCTTGCCAATCTTCACCTTCAACTTGCTCTCCATCACTCTAAAATGGACTCTAAAAGACTAGGTATATATCGTGAAAATCAAGGCAGCAAACCATGAAAACGCGCAAGAATTGAGCAGTCGTGAAGAAAACAGGTAACCACAAGCGAAAAAATCCACCACGCCTGACCGTGGGGAACCCTACAAACCATGGCCCCCACCACGCGCAGGTCGTGATGCCCACTAGTTTGCATGTCTTCAATTTTTCTTCCTGCATACTCTCCCCAGAATCTCCTGAATTGTGGTATTGACCATGGTATGTCCGTGTTGGGTGTTTTAGGGCCTCTTTTGCTTTCTTCTTTGATCTATAAGGCCTCAAAATAGTAATCATACTTACATAACTTGACTTACAATCAAAATCTACAAACACTCTCAAAACAAACGAAACCAAGTGCAATGGTAGAAATAAGGGCATAAATCATACAATATATTAAGTACACTAATGCCTTAAAATGACTCCCAAGCGCTCATGAAAGCCTCTGCAAATATAGCATTCATCAGTAGAGAAAACGTGAACTGCGCCTTGAAATTAAGAAATGAAAATGTTATAATGACAGAATAAGTTGCAACCACTATGGATCCATACCTCTATGAAGTGGACTTGGGCAGCTTCCAAAATGCTTGGAATCTATTTTGGGCTTGAAGCTGGGGTAAGGTCCCACTTTTGGCAAGCTCCTAGAGTAATGCCATCTTTCTCTTATAATCGGTCAAAAGAAAAGAGCTCCGGTTATTGGAGGAGCAATGATCAGCAAAACTAAGAAGGCGTAGGGATTCGCGGAGGTGGCCTCATCTTCATAGTAAGAGGAATGCTCGAGATGCCACTACTCGTTCCCCTAGGCTAGGAACATTTGTGGGCTAAGAAGACTCCCCTTTCGATTCGCTCAAGTGCACCAGAGTTTGCATTCGTTCCCGCACTTGACCGTTGGTTTATGATTCCAATGCAATAATCATGTTATGTGGGGGAGAAATAAATTTCAAGGGAGGGACACGCTTAGTGAGGTTGGGCTGGTGAGGCTAAGAAGAACAACATACTGGAGGAAGGTCCTGAACCTACTGGATAACATGCTCCTTGAATTTCTTTTCTCGTCTCGCATTGTGAAGGTGCCTCCTCCTCTTTTGTCAACTTGCCTTTTAGCTTAAGCAAGATGTTGATCACTTGTTCTCTAAAATGCAAAGTCCAAATGAGTAAGGTTAGTAAAGTAAAACATAGATCAAATCAACAAAGTGATAATCAAGTTACCGCAATAAATAGCCAAGCTATGCTTGGTGGCATAAAAGAAACACCCATAACTAAAGAGCACCTGTCGATGATGCCAATTGGCTAGAACCTTTATGATCTTTCCAAATTAGGGATGGAGTGAGTTGACAAGTCGAAAGTAATTTACAGTAGTCCTCTCTTCTCCCCTGGAGTGGTGCAAGGGTTATTCCAGGTCTTGTTCGAGCTCACATGTTCCAAATAGGGATGGTCCATTCACCATTACCTTCTTGACATATACAAACCTGTGCTTCCGCCCATAGATGGAGGAAGGCTTATCTAGGGCTAGCATGAAGTAGGGTCGACTAATCATTCAATACCCTTCCCCCACATGTCTTATTGTTGTATTGGAGTATATGCACATAGGTGAAGGCCAAGGCCATAGATGCTTGAGCTTCCACATAGTGACAAAATGATAAAATGGATTACTATGCATTGGGGACTAAATGGGCAACCACAATATTGTATGTTTGGGGGATTTCTATGACAATCTTATGGACAGGAAATCGAAGGTCATACTCTAAGGAATCAAGGTACATCGCTTTGTAACCCAGAGGGTTGTCTTCTATGGTGTCTGTATGGAAGGCAACAAGCACCCTATAGTTGCATTTGAAAGAAAACTTCACCTCAAAATCGATGATTTTCTTTAACTAATCACGGAAGGATGGATTGATGTAATGGTAGTCGAGCCCGTTCTCCAGGTTGGACCTGGCAGGGCCACTAGAAGGGGTTGGATCCTGCTCTACCTCCTCAACTACGTTTGTGGGAAACAAGCCTATGCTAGCAAAAGGTCTGGGAAGTGGGTTAGTTATGGATACCTCTCGCGGATATAATATAAGTCCACCTGAACAATAGGAGTCGAGGGATAGCAAGCTAATGGAGCTCTTCTTTAGGAAATTCAAGTTGGTCTGAAGGAAATCTAGCAATGGAATCACCGTTAGTGGACTTTAGGGTTGCCTAGTTTTCAACCCTAAGTTCTTTAGGCAATCATCTAAGGGGCTGATGCTTTCCCCAAGGAGTGAGATTGGACATCGGTCGGTAGAGTTATTACTAAACATATCCTATCCAAAGCCTGAAGAGGGGCTAGAGGATAACCTTAGAGAACAAGGGAATAAAGACACAGTTATGATGCAAGAGTGATAAAGGAAGAAGGGAAGGATCGATACCTTCGTAATCATCGAGACAAGGAAATCCCTCCTTTAGAAACTCTCTCTCCAACTTTCTCTCTCTAGAATTTTAGGGAGGGCATGTGAATGAATGTGACAACTGAATTAGAAGAAAAATGCATATGTATGGGCTTGAGTTGCCTCGAGATTCACGCCCAAATTCAACGACCCATATCAGATGAAATTCTAAGCGTTAAAATTCGAGACGAGCAAAAAAGAAAAAGGAAGAAAGAGAGAGAGAGAGAGAGAGAGAGAGAGTAAGAAGAGAAAAGTCGGCCCCCACAGATGGGGCCTGGCAGCCTTAACCGAATAGGGGAGAGGACTCTCTTTTTCCAATTGGCCTAACCGAATAGAGGGAAGAGGATTCCTCCTCCTGTTCGACTAAGTCGAATGGAAGGAGGAACTTCCTTCCTTGCTCCAATTTGGCCCAACCCAATAGGAAAGAAGGCCTCTTCCTTCTATTATGTCTAATGGAATGGATGGAGGGGCCTTCCCCTTCTATTCATCCCAGCTAAATGGAAGGAGGGGCTTCTCCGAACATCCAGTCTAACCAAATGGAGTGGAGAGCTCTCTCTTTCTATTTGGTCCAACTAAATACAGCGGAAGGCGCTCTTCTCTCATTCGGTCTCTTCTCCCATTTGGTCCAGCCGAATAGAGAGGCGAGCCTTCTCCCATTTGGTCCAGCCAAATGCAGAGGACGAGTTGCCCCCTCCAATTGATCCGATCAAGGCAAAGATTTCTTCCTCATTTAGCTGCCGAAGGGATAGAAATGAGTAATGCAAAAAGATCTTCGTGTGACTCCTATTGATGCGATTATATAAAGAACCCCAATGGAACAAACAAGAAAAACGAAAGCATAAGGGGCTCATAAATTATTGTACACCAAAATTCATAAAAAATAAAGTCGGTAACATAAGAAGATTCATTAATATAGAAGTTAAAGTACATGATAAAAAAACAACAACTACTACTAATACTATGTTAGAGCCTGGGTATGCTTCGAATGGGGCTGAGAGGCCCATTACAAACAACCCAAAAATAGCTAAACAAGCTAAGGTGCAACTCATTAGTGATAAATGGGTGACCGTTAGTAGCACAGCATCAAGACCATGAAGTTGAACCAAACCTCTTCTCAGCCAGAGGAAGTTATTTCTTCTCCTTTGGAACAAGTTTTTCCGGTTAGCAGAAGGGGGGCACGTCTCCACCCAATGAGCAACCTCATCTTTTTCCTTCGGAAGGAGTAGTTCTCGTTCCACAGCAATGCTCGATTCTTCCTTTAAGGGCTATTCTCTCTCTCTCTCCATAGGGAGAGTCCTCCTCTTACCTTTCAGTAGAGACCTCTCTCTTTTTCAAGGTGGGTGCCTCAGGGGAAACGAGGGGAAATACCGATGAGTTTGAACTATTCATGCCCTCATAACTGACTTGCCTCCTGAAGAACGGAGGTATAGAAGATCAGTTGCACTATCTCGAAGATCCCTACATCATATGCATAACACTCAACCCTAATCCTCACAAAGCAAGGACGGAGCGATGTCCAGTGAGGTGGGAGAGGTCTAGGTGAAGGAATTAGAGGCTCCTCACGTATCTTCTGAAAATAAAACTACAAAAGGATGAATTGGCATCCTCCTCACTCTCGAGAAAGGGAATTTCGTGCTTAGATATTAGAGATCTATGAACACAATAAGCCACGAATGGAGGTAGCAGATCTATTTATAACATTTTGAAACGGTAGCTCAAGTAGATCCACGTCTCATCTGAATGCCTCGAGCAACATTCGTTAAGATGTGAGGGGCTAAATGATTGGGATATTCCAGACCCGTCCAATAAGAAGGCGACGCGTGGCGCAGATCAAGTCAATTTAATGTTAGGGTTGACCATAAGGGAAAGCAGGATGCTAGAGGGGTATAATCACAATTTCCTCCCCAGATCAGGAGAATACCATTTCACCCTTGGGTACCAATCCCAAGGCTATGAACAACCCAAGACTTACTCTTTTAGTGGCTTATTCACTATTTATGACTTGACCTACTCATTACACACTCTTCAAGAATAGTAAACTCTCTTTTTCTCTACTCTTTTCTCTCATCTGTTACTGTACTTTACTCTGAGACTGACTTAAGGGTTCGAGGGGCCTTCGTTGAGAAAACACCTCACGTCGACCTTTGTGTAGGTTATTAAGGAGTGGACACACTAGGTCACTACTAAGCGACACGTCAGTCAGGTGTAAGTTTGGACTACACTGCTACTCATCTATGTTTCTTCCGAAACACACACATATATACACACACACACACACACACATATACATATACATATATATATATGTATACGTATGTATGTATGTATATATATATATATATACATATACAAATACTATATATACATACATACACACACACACACATATATATTTATATTTATATTTACAAATGTATCTATGTATCTATGTATGTATGTATGTGTATACATGTGT
>NCQV01073940.1:16949-28929 GCA_002740545.1 Lophocereus schottii
TTGTCCCAACATTTTCTTGGTCGTTCATGTGGTAATTGTCATGGATTTTGAAACACAACTAAATGCCACTAAATAACCAAGTTCCTAGATCCTAAGTTAAAATCAATTACAGAAATTCTCAAAAAATTAGGAAATACTTATTTTTCATTTCATACCAGCCCACACCAAATCAATTCAAAGTTCAGTTTTTCACATCAACTTTATCCTGTTCAAACAATCCTGCAATTAAAGTAAATTACCTTCTCAGCAGACAATGCATCAGTACAAACATTGCTAATAAGCTGGGAGTTAACCTACATTAAAGCAAGGACATAATTAGCTTCGTAAGAAAGGAAGCATGAAATAGCGTAATAGACCAAAGGGAAGAGAGTGCTAGAGAAATTCAAAACAAAATTATCAAGAGAAGACATGGAAGGCAGGTCAAAAGAGAAAAGCTTATGCTCGAATTCATCAAAGTCCCCTCCCCCCAACCCGCAAAAAAGCCCAAAAAAAGAAGAAACTAATTGCCCCAGTGCCTCAAACAACACTCTCGTCAAGGGAAAGATTGGAAAGTTTTCAAAAGATATACATGCTGCAGAAGGAAGAACCTAGCAGACAGACATCATGTACAAATTGTTCCTTGCCAATCATCTTACCCATCATCTAAAAAGCACTTTCAGACATCATGTACAAATTTACGTTGAATGAAGTACTATAGCAATTTGAGCCAGCTTTCATATTTATCGCCAGAAGGAAAGGGGGGGCGTGTGGGGCTGAGGATTATTAGAAAGAAAAGCATAGTTCCCATGGAGTAGAGCAGCTCAGATGTAATAAACACAAGTTCATCCCACCACATAGGAGCTTAGCCATGACTCGAGAAGTTTGAAGGTTAATGTATCCGGGCTTCCTTAACCAACAGAGTAGCGCAGTGGGATCAGCATGTGATGAGCGAATTAGATTGATTAAATCAACATCTCTACATATTTCTGAAACGAACATGCTTAGTTTCTTCACCATTCAACACAGTGTCTCTGTATCTTTATCAGTCTATTATTTGTACGATGTCCATGGTGAAATGACTGTACTTCTAAAATCCCCGTTCTCACTCATTTATAGTTTTCTTGAACTGTTTAACCAGAAAGTAAAAACAATTGATATACCTTGCATATGGTGTCAAATCCAACATCAGTCTCAACAAACTGGTTCTTCAAATCTCCATTCAATGTTACTGGAACTCCAACCACCTGAAAATCCCAAACAGCTTTAGATTATTGAAATGGAACAACCAAGCGAAATCTTTGTTGGGAGAAGGTGATCAATTAAAAGCACAAGAAACAAGAAGTGAAAGAAAGAATGGGAAAAAGAAGGATAAACTTAATATTTGCACATAGAACAAGAGCAGTCTACTGTTAGTATGTCATAAGATAACAGAAGTGAAGGTGGACAAAAATAACACAAGGAATGCAAATGCTCAAGACACCTTTGTTCGACATTTTGCCTCCGCAAATGTTTCAGCAAGTTGTGCAGCATCCGTATTTGATGTCACGCCTTTACAGAAATTTGAAAGCAGTTAACTCCAGGGTCTGAATTTCTAAAAGAAACTGTCTACTCGGCAAACAAGGCTCTTAGATGTACCTCCAATTATCACAAGACCATCCAGCTTCAAGGCCTCGCACGAAGCAAGTGCAGCATTAACTTGTTCGGTCGTTCGAATTTGATCTTTTGTCCTTCCGAGTAAATCATAACCACCTTGCAAAACCAAGAAACATTAGATACCAAGAAATTTCTCAAAAAACAAGTACAAGTTTTGAGTTACAACAAACCTATCACTGCCCTTACCTTGATTCTTGTAGGTGGTGAGAATCTCATCAGTTATCTCCAGAGTTTTTTGGGCAAATAAACCTTCCGTACCACCTGTAATACATAAAATACTTTAGAAAACAATATATTCTTAGAAACAGCCAACTCAACAAAATGGTTAGATGAACTAGCGACAAGATCATGATCTGTCCCAGTAACAATCAAACAACTAGATCGATTTGGAATGCCATACTGATGACTGAGTGATGCTCTTAGGTCACCATGGCCACAACAGCAAATCAGTCATACATGCAACATGCACTCTTCTAGTTGCAGATAAATTTTCACCATAAAATGCCTATGACCAACAATTATTTTTCTTTTTTCTCCCCAGGAAGTCATGGAGAAAATTGTGGCAGTGTGTAGGAACTTTTTATGGACTTCTTCTGAGTTTAGTAAAAGGACACCATTGGTTGCTTGGGCACACCTTTGCTCTGAGAAGAAATTGCAGGTTTAGGAATTAAAATTTTCAGACTTTGGAATAGGGCTCTAATTGCTAAAACTACATGGGTTGTGGCTAAGAAAAAAGAAAACGTATTGGTGAAATGGGTGCAAAGTCATCATTTGAAACAAAAAGAAGGTTGGAATTATGCCTTTCGTCCAGATGTATGCTGGTATTGAAGAAAAGCTTGCCGGCTGAGAAACAAAATAAAACAGGAGCTGCTGTCAAACAATTTCAGCGATGCAGATTACAAGCCAGTAACGGGTGTTGAAGTAGTCTACCTGAACACAGAGTATTCATGTAGCTGTTGTATTCAAACAGGCTTCCACTCAGAAGTAGTCAAGTAGACTGTCTTGGTGTACACAGATTAGCAATGCTTGTGCAATCTATGGTTTGGCAAAGGAAAATAGGGAACATTCATTCTTTGCTTATTCCTTTGCTCGGCGACTAAAGGATAATATCTGAAGTTGGCTAAAGGATCAGAGGATGCTTGCTATTTTTATGCATTGGCAATGATTGCTTCTAAAAGGAAAGATGACCAAGGCAAAGAGATGGTTTCGACATGCCTAACTGCAGCAGTTCATTGCCAGATTCGGCATCATAGAAATGAATTTATCTTTCGAAAGAAGCGAATGGATCCAGTGGCAGCAAGTCATCAGGTTTTGGAGGTTCCTAAAAATAGATTGTCTTTTCTTAAGTCTTTCAGTAAAACAAAATTAATTGGTCCGCTTACCGTATAGAGCATATTTGAGGCTTACACTTTAGGAAACCCTTACTACAAGGTTTCTCTCTAGTATAAATTCTTATAGGTTGGATTTGGGGATAGTATAGTGAAGCATACCTTCTTAATACCTACTCCTTCCCCCATTTGGGGTGATTGAGTATGGTCATAAATCCGTGTCCAATCCTCCAATAGTTCAATGCCTTAAGTAATCAAATTGTCTTTTGATCAGGCAACCTGAATTAGGCTTCCATGTGCTTCTAAGTTATGTATATAGGGATTTTGAACAAGATGTGTAGTGCCTCATTGAGACAAAGAATACAAAAAGGCTAACTTTAGGAATCTAGGAATGATTTCTTCATTTGGAAGATGGTTCCCTTATGGTTTATTTATGCTTTTTAGTATATATCTATATGCACCATTAGAGTCGTTAAAATATGCAAGTATTTTAGTAAGACTTAATTTCCTGTTTAGGATACTTTTAGTAAGTTTTGTAAGTTTGGGTATTAGAATAGATATTTTCATCTAGACTATTATTAGAAAATGTTGGCTGATAACTACAAATCTGATATACCCACCCCCAACCCCAGCCTGCCTCTTGTTCTTTCTATTTTTTCTCCCCTGTTCTTGTTACTTCTATAGGTATTTCTAATTCTTTCTACCTTCTTCTCTGTATTCCTTTTCCCCTCTTCCCCAAGCTACACCAACTTGCTACCCAAGCAAGGAGCATCCTTACGTTATCAATGCTATTTATTTGCTTTTGGGTCAAGCTCTTCAAATCTTGAAAAGTAATTAGCAATGCCAAAGATGGTGAGATGAGACGAAACCTGCTGTTGTAGATTGTGTATATTTCAATTTCACCTTTAAATAGATAATTATTAGAAATTCATCAATGATAGATGACTGAACCACAAAAGACTCATGTAAGGCTCCTAAAATTAGTAAATCATAATTCTTCATCATACCCAGAAATCCGAGCAAGACATTGCGTTTGTTGTGTATCTTGAGAGCATTGTAAAGACCCCAGATAACATTATGTCCTCCTGGCGATTGTCGCCCACTGAAGACAATTCCCACCCTGATCAAAAAAGAGTGAAATGACATGAGCTCAAGTGCACAACTAAGCGGTATCCACAATCCTTATCACATATTAAAAATTCACCAGGGAGCAAACATTATAGCATGTGAAATTTCTGCATAGGTGAGAAAAGAGACAGAGAGGCTTCTGAGCTCTAAAAGATTGTAGAAAAAAACGAGCAGATGAACAAGTGGAAGCATCTACAGTCTACACTGCTTGAGTTAATCAAGTGCCTCCTTTGACAGCATTACATAGAAACAACCCGTTTAAATTTATGCACCTGGTTCTGCAATGAATTCACAACCATTTTCAAAGGCAATCAAAGCTATTAGTGGCATAGGTTCAAACCTACACTTCTTCAGCATCAAAGGAACATTTGTTGTTGTCAAATTTTCCAATCTTGGAAACAACACAAAGTTAATGTCAAGCCCAGACAATCAACCCACACCAATGACAGCGAAGGACAATCTAACATTGCTAATTTGATAACAACACATAGATTCATACTTTTCCCACCATTCATCAACCAACATTCTCAGCAAATACCAAGTTGTGAAGCATCAAACACACATAAGAATGAGTAAAGGAAAACACAAATAAACAAACCTGATAACAGGATGCTCAGTAATAATTTGTGCGTCAGCAACCTTGGCAGTTGCTCTGAGAAAGTGAGCCAACGGTTGCCCATACGTATGGGGAAAGTAACGACTAATGGAGTGGGAATCTGCAGGGTCTACAGTAGTAGTGGCATCACCATATTCAACCCTCACTGTAGTTCCCTGCAAATTCATTCCCATTTCATAATCATTCAAACTGAGAATATTAGATACATCAAACAATATCTGGTCCCACTCAACACAAAGACCCAATCCTAGTTATTGCAGCACTGCTTTGCTCTCTCTCTCTCTCTCTCTCTCTCTCTCTCTCTCTCTCTGTTCTTCTCTTGTTTTTCTTTTTTTTTTTTCTTTTTTGGTGGGCTGCATAGCAGTGCTTTGCTCTAAACCTCCTCTGAAATGCCATTCTAGGTCTATGAATTGCATCACAAACCTTAAGTTTTGCTGCAGCCATAATTCAGTTAATTCAAGTACTGAAATTAACACTGAAAAACCAGCTTCATACAATAGCAAACACAATCTTTTGACAAGAATTCCAACTCAATCAGAACAATGCTCACTACAGTTTAAACTACGGATATCCCAGATGGCTAAAAAAATTTGTGACTCATAGCAGAGTTAACCAAGGCCCTGTTCTTTTCATTAGTAAATCCTAATTTACTAACTTCAACCCACCTCACCAACTTCAATAAAAAATTCCCAACTTAAACCAACCTCAACCCACTTCCCACTATTTTAACCAACTTTCTACACATTATATAAAAAAAATAAAAAAAATCAATCCACTTTAACCCAATTCACGCCACTTCAACCCACCTCAACAAAAAAAATACTCACTTTAACCAATTTCAACCAACTTTACTCCTTTCCCAACCCATAATTTCCTATGAAAAGAACAGGCCCTTATCTACACACATCTTAATTATGATCTAAACAAAGGTATGTACTGAAATCAAATGTAATTCACAGCGACTCAACAAAACTAAATTGATTAAACAGACGAAAAGCTGAAAAATCAAGAGCAATAACGCAAATGAAAGTTCAAACTAAAAAGAGGAAGAGGACCTGAAGACAAGGAGGGACTTGAGGCTGGTAAAGAGATCGTTGCTTCTGAAGATCAGAGAGTTCTCTTGGAATTCCGAAATCTGAATCCATGTGCGTAGCGTTGTTTTTCTTCCTCTTTCTCGAGCTACTTTGCCTACTTCAGTGTGGTTGGTTGGAGCAGGAGAGAAGGTTTGTATGGTATGCCTCGCTGCTATACTTCCTGTGCCTTTTCGACTCTCTAGTCTCTCTTGTTTTTATATTGCGCATGCCCACTTCCCACGGGGTCGGGCCCAGACGAGGGGCGATAAAATCCAGTCACCAAATTATTCTGATTAATAATGAATAAAATATCGTTCTTGTTATTTTACCGAATCACCCCTCGTGTTTTGTTGCGGTACCTGCTTGTTTTTGTTTCCTTCCCTCGTACCATTATATATACTAGTGTTATATCCCCTATTATGCAAATATTTGAGTTAATTTAGTTATTAAATAATAATTAAAATATATTAATTTATTAAAATAATTTAAATTTTATATGATAGAACAACTGTTATTCTATCGTAATCGTTCATAGAAATATAGGTTTTCTCTTGTTTTCAATTACATTACTTAAAATTACATTTTTTAATATTAAAATTATTTATTTAATTACGTTAAGTTTTAACTTTTAATATACAAGTCATAATCTTGTCATTTGATGCATTATATATTTTTTTTAATATGATTTAGTTAAGAATATGTTGCTATTCTACTAATTATTGCATAAATTATTCATTAAGTGGTTTCATTAAGTGGTCAATTTTTTTAATTTAATGTAGCATTGTGTTAAATTAGCTTTACTCTGCTGTGACTATTCAAATGCCTATGTAGTTAGATTTTGTAAAATTAAATTTCATTCGCAAAGTAATAACATATATAATAACATATAGTAAATACTAGTTTTTTTTCCCTTTTGAAGGTTAATAAATCCTAGTTAATAACATTAATGTTAATTAATATGAGTCAACTAATATCCACCAATTACAATTTGCCAATTCATTATTTTATACCACATCAACTTGCCACATGTCATTCATACATTATTTGTATCCAACTTTTAATATATATATATGATATATATATTTATCGTTTCAAAAGTTAGTAAATTACTCCCCTTAATGCTTTTCCGTTCTTGTCCAACTAAAGTCCACCGGTCCAACGCCACTCTAGCTTCTTCGTGCATGTCGAAGCTTCGATCGAGAGAAATCAAACACCAGTAATTCATGGAGTTAGTGACTAGTAATGGCTTATATGGCCACGATGGTACTATTTATAGAATATTCTAACACGATAAAAAGCAAAAGCTTTAGACCCTTTATGTGATTTTCAAAACTTTTTATGCAGTTTCAGTAGAATTTATGAGATTTTGATATGAATTGGTCATCGTTTACATGATTTTAATATAGTTTATGCTTTTTTTATACAATTGACTGAATTTTGACCTACTTTAAAATTATTCATGCGGTTTTAACACACGTTTTATCACAATATGGTGCAATATTTTGTGATATGGTCTAATATTTTTGTAACATGATTGTTGTTATTATTCCTAGATTGTTGCTATAATTATATTCTAGATTATCTCCAAACTTATCTTCGAAAGTCAAGGGCTTAGATTGTTACTTAGGGTTGTATATATTGATTCATTGTATCAGTAACAAAGCAAGAAGGAAAACCGCGCTGCTTAAACTGAGGCAGCCTCACGACGCAAGCAATCTCCCTTCTTCATTATAGTTTTGTTCATGATATCAGAAGGACTGTCTAATTAAATCATCTGTATTTTTTGTTTGCACAAATTATCAAAATCATGACCAAAGATGGAGAGAAGAAGAAGTTCGTAATCGAATCCCATTCACCATATTATCTTCATCCATTTGAAGATCCGGGTGCATTAATCACAGCGGAATTTTAACTGTGAAAATTATGATCTCTAGGATAAGGCGGTGTGAAGGGCTTTGAAGTCGAAGAACAAGCTCGGTTTCATTGATGGGACCTTAAAGAAACCAGAAAATCAAATAAGTTGTTACTGAGAACCATGCTTAGGACATGGCAAACCCAATGGTAAGCTCATGGTTTCTTAACGTAATCGAAAGAAAACTATGCCCCAATGTGACCTATGCTAAGACAGCCAAGGCAATGGGGGTAGACCTGCAAAAGAAATATGAAGCTGCTAGTGCTCCAAAGATCTATCAATTGAAGGCCAATATTTCCCAATGTAGACAAGGAGGCATGAGCGTCGTACAATTTTATTCCAAACTAAGAGGCCTTTGGAGTGAACTTGACAATCATGTCAAGATCCACAGATGTACATGCAGTGGGCGCACGTGTAAAGGGTGCAAGAGCAACATTGGGTCAAGGATCATGGTGATGTTTGAAGTAAAGAAATCGTATCAGTTTTTCTTGGGCTGAACGATGATTCATATTCTCAAATTCATGCGTAGATTCTTGCCACAGGGCCTTTCCCATCCTTAGAGAAAATCTTCAACATTATAACACAATAGGAACAACACAAGAAACTTATGTGGGGCAAGATGACATGACTGAAATGGCAGCAGCATATGCGGCTAATCATGGCAAAAAATTTCTGGCTGCAACTGAAGGCACATGTAAGCACTGTGGTCGCTTCGAGCACGAGGATTCGAGTTGTTATGAGATCATAGGGCACCCACTAGGATGGGGGTCTTGTGGGAAAAACCGAGGTCGAAGAAGGGGCTCCCATGGCGGTCAGGTTGCTAGAAACCGAGTCAAAGGCGCAAGTCATGAAGCTCCCAATTCTGATGGACATGCTAGTTCTAAACAGCAGCATGAGACCGAGTTTGAAAAGTACAGCAGCAATACTCTTTCCAGGCTCACCGGCGATCAAGTTCAATGACTCCTTAGCCTCATTGAGCCTTCCAAGCCAGCTTATGAAAACTAGCAGATAAAACCACTTGGATAATTGACTCCAGGGCATCTCGACATATGATGGGGGATTGGTAAAATCTTAAAGTTAAAACATCAGTGGCAATCATCACCGTAAATTTACCAAATAGGAAAAGTGTAATGGCAACTTTTCAAGCGAGTATGAACTTGAGTCCTTAAATCAATTTGGGCAAAATTCTTTGTATACCAAAATTTTCATGTAATTTAATTTATGTGGTTCAATTAATTAGAGAATTAAAATGTATCATGATTTTTGACGAAGACTTGTGTGTGATATAGAACTGCACCTTGCAGAACCCGATTAAAGTGGGTAGATTGCGAGAAACGGTTTACTGCTTCAACAAGTTCTTGCCCTCAATGATTCAAGTCAGCACAGTGGGCATACACACCTTATGGCATGGATGCTTAGGGCATCCTTCAGATCAAGTCTTATTATTGTTTTCTAAAACTTTTGATATTAGTTTGATGTGTAACGCCCCCAAAATGCTAATGACATGATTTACAGAAAATTGCAGCGGAAGACTCAATAATAGAAGGCGCTACCGCCGTCCTGATAAGAACAAGGCTCACTGAAATCAATTAACCTTGCAACTCATATTCACAATCACAATATCTATTAAACTGAAACACTTCAAAACCAAAGTCTATAATAGTTCAACTTCAAAACAATCGACTTAATCATACCATATGTTAACTCACACTCCACACTAAACAAGTATATTCAATATAGACCCAACTTGACCCTAAGGTTGATCCCAATATTCATACTATGCTGAATCCACTGTGAACATCTGATGAATTCCAAAAGGGTTTACCAAATGGAGAAACATATGATACTTCCTCACCTAAAATGAAAAATATGAAAATAATTCGAACATTTAGGCTAAAATTCAGTACATGCGTTACTGTATTATAAAAAGAACATAGAAATATTGTTGATGGGTACACGCTTTTACAATTCATTTAGTTCGCAATAACAATGAAAATGAAAATAATATGAAACTGAATTGTTTATTATTATCTGGATGTGAACCCCTTGCAATGATATGATCTATACATAGGTGTACACCTGCCAATCCAATCAAGAGTTTACCTGAAGTCACGCGAGTACATGATGTGCTGACGTCCTATACATGATAACTGATGGGTCACAAGTTAAATGGCAAATCACTGTATAAACTGATTCATTCATAAACTCATTAAAAGTTGTAACTTGATAAACATGTTATGCTTTCTGAAAATATAGGCAATGGACGTACCTTGAGTCTTTAAAAATATCATCTGATTTAATAAAAGTCAGTTGTTTCATAAATGTCATCTGACTTGATAAATATGTTCTGACTTGACAACACTTATGCATAATGGGGAATGATAACTAAGTCTCGACTCTGCTTCATAAATGTCATTATAGCTATATGTATCAGTAAATAATCCTTGCTCACATAATTGAGTGAGTAAAAGTTTGCATAATAGAAATTGAGTAATTAAATGATATACATAACTTGGGTATTTCAATATAACCTTAAAACTGAATTAATAAAAGTAATTAAATCCGATATAAAGTAAATAAAAGTAAAATAGATCGTAATGAGATAAATACGATTACAAAGGAAAAGGCATTGATGGTGACAAATGAGGGAGTGGTTTTGGCCTTTTCTGAGATAGGTTACTGATACGGGTTTAAGGCTCGCTAATTTATAACTTGGTTCAAGATAACAGCGAGTACACTAGATTAGCTAGATAAATACATTTGATACATTTTGAATTAAGTAATAAAAGTTTGAGGCCAAGAGAGATATATCTTGATTCAAAATAACATAAACTGCAATAACTTGGTCTGATAAATATGGTTTCTGAGTCAAAAATTCTCCTCACCTCCATATTTCATTCATAAATCCATTAGATATAGAATTCCACCTCAGATGAATCACTGAACTCAATAGAAGCTATTAAGATCACTAAATATGGTATTTTTTTGTAAAATTCATAATTGATTCAAAACTTATAAATAAGCTCTCAAATTGTATACATGTCTTCTTCTTCCTCATTAATTAAGCTAAAAGTTCCTTGAAAGTTGATGAATATTTATTTCCTCCTTAAATAACCTTACTTAGCCCAAAATACACAAAATGAGTGCATAATTAATCTCACTCAATCTTTATTTTTGCTCTTTACACGATTACTCAAAATGTTTTCAAAAATCACCAAACTCAAAATACTTAACCAAAATTCATGAAACCTTATAGAAAATTCTAAAATAATATGGACAACCTACAGTATAATTTTTAAAATTTTCCTCCAATTATATGTTGCACAAAAATTACAATAACAGCCCACTTGCACCAGAGCAAGTCAGTTTAATTCAAAAATTCATAACTTTTACCTTTGACCTCAAATGGGGACCTAAAACCCCAACATGAAAAGATTAAGGAGTCCTAAAAAATTTTTATGTACAGTACAGAATATGATTCCCACAATAGGGTTTCCAAAATGGGGTTAAAACACAAGTGTGTTAGTTTTGGTCCATTCTGCACAGTTTTAGTAAAACGATCATAGCTTTTTCACAGACCTCGGATTAAGGCAATTTAAAAGCCATTTGAAAGATAACACACTGAACTATCTACCTACCAAAAATTATAATTTTTTCATGGGCCGATCATTAACAATTTAATCCTGAAATCTACCATATTTTTATGAAATTTTCAGCCTTCACTATTTTAGCTTTTCCCTCTCTTTTCACACAAATCCTCAACTTAAACCATTCCTTAAAAGCATGTAAATAAGCTTTGCTTCATGCCAACATCATACAAAATCATCACACTCAATTTTACTTCATAGTCATATCCAATAAAGATCCTTCTTTCAAACAAATACACACACAAACCAAGCTTAATGCTAATTTAATCCAAACCATACATTACTTGCCAAAACTCTAGTTTATGGCCAACGTGGATCCACTCCAACTTATTTTAAATCACCAAAAATATCATCGTAAACATCAATAGGTAAAAGATGACCCAATCAAAGATAAAACAATCAAAATCCAAATATTTTAACATTAAGCTTGCATCAAATGATTACCCTTAAACCCTAGCATGCTCCAAGCTTATTTCAATCAATAAAACATCAAAATAACCCTTGATTCTATCAATCCAACATGATCAACAACCATAAATAGCAAAACAAGAATCAAAATCCAAAATTTAAAGAGACAAGTTTAGGGTTATTCACTTCAAGCTTGATAAAAGTAGAGATGGAGGTAATGTTTAGTGGTTTTGATG
>NCQV01073941.1:5295-24879 GCA_002740545.1 Lophocereus schottii
AATGATCAGAGTAAACAGTAACTTTAACACCCAACAAATAAGGATGGAACTTTTCAAGAGCAAAAATAGCAGCATACATCTCCTTTTCTATAGTGGAGTAGTTACATTGTGGAGGATCAAGAGTTCTAGAAGCATAGTAAATCACATGAGGTACTTTCCCAACTCTTTGACATAAAACTGCCCCCATTGCCTTATCACTAGCATCACGCATTAACTCAAAAGGTAAGGCCCAATTTGGGGGTTGCACAATAGGAGGCGAAGTCAATGTCAACTTCAACTGATGAAAAGCTCTCATACAATCATCATTAAAATCAAATGAGACATCTTTTATATGCAAGGCACATAACGGAGAAGCAATCCTGGAAAAATCTTTGATGAACCTCCTATAGAAGCCTACATACCCTAAAAAGGATCTCACATCTTTGATACATCTAGGATACAAAGTCTCATCAGGAAAACAATCAGTAAAAGGGTTACCACTTTCCCCTGTTTCTAGTCTACTCAGATGGTGAGCAACTAAATTCTTCGCTGTAGGTTTATCTTTAATTTTCAGTTGAAATTCTTGTAGTAGTAACATCCATCTAATCAACCTGGGTTTGGAATCTTTCTTTTATAGCAAGTGTTTAAGAGCAGAATGATCAGAGTAAATAGTAACTTTAACACCCAACAAATAAGGATGGAACTTCTTAATAGCAAAAACAACAACATACATCTTCTTTTCTGTAGTGGTGTAGTTACACTGTGCAGGATCAAGAGTTCTAGAAGTATAGTAAATCACATGAGGTACTTTCCCAAGTCTTTGACCTAAAACTGCCCCCACTGCCTTATCACAAACATCACACATTAACTCAAAAGGTAAGGCCTAATTTGGGGGTTGCACAATAGGAGGCGAAGCCATGTCAACTTCAACTGATCAAAAGCCCTCCTATAATCATCATTAAAATCAAATGAGACATCTTTTGCAAGCAAGGCACATAACAGAGAAGCAATCTTAGAAAAATCTTTGATAAACCTCCTATAGAACCCTACATTTAGGATAAGGTAAGGACTGAATGACGCCAACTTTAGCTTTATCTACCTCTAATCCCCTCAATGACCCTACATGTCCAAGTGCTACCCCATGCTCCACCATGAAATGACACTTTTCAAAATTCAAAACCAAATTGGTCTCAATGCAATGCCTAAGCACAAGAGTAGGATGATGCAAGCACTCATTAAATGAATCTTCCAAAATTTTAGTGATAAAATCAGAAAAAATACTCATCATACATCTTTGAAATGTAGCAGGTCCATTACATAAACCAAAAGGCATACGTCAAAAAGCATAAGTGCCAAAAGGATAGGTAAAGGTGTCCTTCTCCAGATCCGCAGGAGCTATAGGGACCTGAATATAACCTGAATAGCCATCTAGAAAGTAATAATGTGACCTCGCAGCTGATCTCTCTAACGTTTGGTCCATAAAAAGCAATGGGAAATGCTCCTTCTTAGTGGCCTCATTAAGCTTCTTATAGTCAATGCACACTCTCCATCCACTCTGGACTCTGGTGGGTATCAACTCTTCTTCACTATTTTGTACTACTGTTATTCCTCCCTTTTTAGGAACCACATGGATAGGACTAACCCACTCAGAATCAGCAATGGGGTATATCACCCCAGCATCTAACCACTTAAGAATCTCTTTTTGGACTACCTCCATCATAGGTGGATTAAGTCTCCTCCGAGGGTCCCTTTTAGGCTTAGCATCTTTTTCTAAAGTGATCTTATGTGAGCATAAAGTAGGGTTAAGTCCCTTGAGGTCTGCTAAAGTTCACCCTATAGCTTTGCTATGTTCTCTAAGCACTTTAACAATTTTTTCCTCTTGGTCTAAGGTAAGTGTACTAGAGATGATTAGAGGCAAAGTCTCATTATTCCCTAAATAAGCATATTTCAAATTCTCAGGTAAAGGTTTTAATTCCAATTTACGGGGTGAAAGGCTAGAGGAAAGTAACTTAGCATGACTTTCAGGCAATTCAAACTTGTTAGGTCCATTATGCTCTTGCAAGTGAAACAAGGACCCTATCACATCCACTAGATTATCATTAACTTGGTATGACACCTTTTAAAACTCAACATGATCAAGACTCTTAGTAAGCGCAGTAAACAACTCATCCTCATGGGACAGGTCATACACATCTTGGGACAACTCATCAAAAAACATCAAGTGCATACACGTAATTCATATCAGCAGGAAATCTCATGGCATCAAAAATATTAAATTTTATCACCTCACCATCAAATTCTATGGTTAATGCCCCTTCATGCACATCAATTTTAGTCCTAACTATTTTCAAAACTGGGCTGCCAAGCAAGATGGGAATATTATGACATGCATCACCCATGTTCATCACATAAAAATCAACTGGAAATACAAGTTTATTCACTTGGACTAAGACATCCTCTAACACTCCGTCTGGGTGAATATCAGCTCCTATCAGCTCCTATCACCCATGTTCATCACATAAAAAGCAACTGAAGCACTACACTAGTTTTCTTTAACTTTCCTAAGTTCAATTTGTCATAAACAGACCTAGGCATATCATTAATGGAAGCACCCAAATCAAGCACAGCCTTATCAAAGTAAAGATTTCCTATCTTACAAAGAACAGAAAATACACCTGGGTCTTTGCACATAGGGGGAAGTTTTCTTTGAAATACTGTAGGCACATTTTTCCCCACACTTACCTTTTCATTCCCTACTAGCTTTCTTTTAACAGTACATAATTCTTTCAAGAACTTAGCATAACGAGGCACCTGTTTAATGGCATCAAGAAAAGGTATGTTGATCTCTACCTTCTTTAATGTCTCTAAGATCTCTTGGTTAGCCTCAGTCACCTTAGAAGTAGGGGTTCGAAATCTACTAAGAAAGGGTGGAATTGGCTTATAAGGTTCTCGTTTCTTCTCTCCTATTTCCTTAGTAGTTTGATTAGAATTTGTATCCAACTCTGGTGCAGCCCCTTTGACCTCTAACTCAGGCTGTAACTCTCTATTCTTCTTAGGTTCCTCTAACTCTTTCCCCCTCCTAAGTGTCATGGGACTAACATTCTCCTTAGGATTAGGGTAAGGTTGAGATGGTAACCTATTTTGTAATTGAGCCTGCAAGTTGCTAACTATGATATCAGTTGCTGTTTGCCTCTCTTGAACCTGCATAAGAGTTGTTTCCATACTCTGGAACCTATCATCCATTTTCTTAATTTTTTGTTCTAGTAATAAGTTGGTCCTATGTTGACTAGAAGGATGATGAGAGGGTTGGTCAAAATCAGGTGGATTGGTTTTAGGGTCATACCTAAGGTTAGGGTGGTCTCTCCATCCTTCATTATAAGTGTTAGAATATGGATCATACCTCCTTTGACCTTGGTTAGAATAGACAGGATTAACATTATCCTTTTGAAGTGTAGGACATGCATTAGTAGGATGTCCCTCTGGACAATAAATGCCACATAGGGCTGCTTTTTGAACTCCCCCAATAATAATCTTATTTAACATACCAGTAATGTGAGATAACTGACTCTGTACGGATGGGTTAGAACCAATCTCATTAAACCTTTTAATTTGTGACTCCCTAGCACCAAACTGTGGAGTATTTTGGGCGATTAGATTAAATAAATTTCTAGCATCAGTTGGAGTTTTATTAACCCGAGACCCCCCACTAGCAGCATCAACCATATTACGATTCATAGGAAGCAAACCCTCATAAAAATATTGAATCAACAATTGTTTAGTTATTTGATGTTGGGGACAACTAGCACACAATTTATTAAATCTTTCCCAATACTTACAAAAAGTTTCCCAATTCATTTGTTTGATTCCACATATATCTTTCCTAATAGATCCAATTCGGAATGCGGGAAAAAACTTTTCTAAAAATGATTTATGCAATACAGTCCATGTAGAGAAAGATCCAGCAGACATGTAATACAACCAATCTTTAACATTACCAAGCAAAGAAAAAGGAAAGGCTCGTAATCTAATTTGGTCTTCAGGAATCCCCTCAGGCACCATAGCAGAGCAAGTAATAAGAAATTTGCTAATATGACGGTATGGGTCATCTCCAGCTAATAAATGAAACTTAGGTAATAGGTTGATGAATCCAGAGTTTAGTTTCAGGGGTTTATCTAATACAGCATAGATAATGGACATTGGTTGGGTTTCTAAGTTAGGGGCAGCAAGTTCTCGAAGAGTAGACATTCTTACCTCTTTAACCCTAAAACTTACTGGTTAGAACGACTCTCTTTGTTTTTAACTTCCAATGTTTGCTCCTTGTCCTCTCCAATTTCTGTGCTACTCCTTAATCTCATATATGACGGGAAATCTCCAAAAAATTAAAATACTATAATTAAAACAAAACAATAAAAGTAGTAAAATTAAATAGAAGTAAACTAGCAATTTATTTTCTTTCCCCGGCAACGGTGCCAAAATTTGTAAAACTTGTCGTGGAGTTACAAATTTAACTACTACTTTAATTTTTGAATACAATTTATAGCCTAGGAAAGTAGGGATCGATCCACAAGGAAAGATTATATCAAAAAAATAATTTAATCCTAAATAATTTTCCTAATCTAATTTATTGTTTCCTCTCTTTGTATTTCTAAAATAAATCAAATTTAATGAATAAAAATCTAAAAAAGTACTCAATATTATTCCTCATATATTCCAGACTTAATTCTGGAAATAAAACAATAATTAGCTATCCTAGATAATCTAGAAAAATAAAAAGAGAATAATAACTCCATCTTCAACTAGAAATCCAAACAGAAAATAATAAATAGAAAATAAATATTAAAAATCACAAACAGTGACCTAAACTAATATTTTTCAAGTTCAAAGGCTTATAACTCCAGAACTATATCGAATTAATTTCAAAAAAATCAAAGCAGAAAATTGTTGCAGATAACTAAAACAGAAAATTCAATCTGAAATTAGAAATAAAATAAATTGCACTAATATAAAAACGAAATTAATCAACAAAATTACCCAAATTTAAGGACATAATTTTCTGGACTCAATAACACCTAATAAACGTGAAATAAATATTAAAAACGAAATTTTCATATTTATTGAAATAAAAACCTGCACATATCAAATTCACGAAATAATTCTGAAACATTATCAAATAATTCCCAAAAATTATGAAATTAAATAGAGGCCGATTAGGACAGTATATAAACCCTAGGATTGATTAAAAAATGAAAAAAATGAAAGAAACTATTTTTAGTCTAATTTTTAACAAACCGATAATTAAACGATAAAACAAAATATAAATCAAATCTAAAATTATAACCACTCTAAAAATCAAAATATAACCTATCTAAAATTACCAAGATACTCCAAAAAGACTATTCTTTGGTGGGGGGTAAGCAAAATTTATATTGAAGCTAATAATTGAAGAACAAAAATTGACGATCTAAACAAATTAACTAAAAGCAACAAATAATTATCAAAAGATATCAAATTTATGAAAAATACTTAGCCTAACCTATACCCACCATGCAAATTAACATTTATCATTAACACACAAGTCGATTTTATCCATGAGTTGAACTGTAGAAGACACCCACCAGTGGATCTTTCCCGTTTTTTCTTATACTATAGTTTAATTAAGTCCAGCTCTAATATAAACTCTATTAATTTGATAACCCTTACACCAGTGCAAGAATTTAATCAAAATAGGGAATTACATATTAGAAAAACATCACCTAATGATTTGTAATCAATTTACCAGCAAATCGAGTTAATAAAGACCCACAACGATTAACTAATTAAAAAAGATAGGTTTGAGTCATCCATGATTAATTAGGGTGATACTAATGCTTAAAAGACGATAACTTTTACGTATTAAAGCTCTTTAAACTATCATATGAATTCGTATTAACTAACTAGCGTGCATTCTAATTAATATATTACGAATATCATGAACGATAAATACTAATCGTTACAAAATCATGAATATAAATCAACTAGACAATAAAGCATGAAACTTGTTTCAAAATAATTAATTTAGCATAGTTTCAAATAGATTATACTAAGCACAAGAAAATTACCCTCTCATATTAAAATTAAAATCACAAAATTCACCAAAATATTACATGTTTAATAATAATCTAAACAAAATAAAATAAAATAAATTAAAACAAGGTAACCCTACTAAGTTGATGGTGCCGTGATGATGGTGATGCAAGATGATGATGGTGGTGATAATTTACATTGAGGTAGAAGAAGCAGCAAGCTTGAGGACGTGAGGATGGATAGGTTAGGCGTGAATAGATGATGCAATGGCTTGGATTTGGAGGAGAAGGCCATGGAGGTTTAGAGGATTGATGGTGGGATTGATGATTTATAGTGAGGGTGATTAGGGTTAGTGAATAGGGTTTCCTTATTCCTTTCTTCCTTAGACTTTTTCTCCCTCAAGACTTCTAGCTCTTGTCTGACTCTTGAAACCCTAGCCCAATTAAATAATTATGGAAATAATATTTTTCATAAATTAGTAATTTTGGATCATCTTTATAGCTAAGCTTATAAAACCCGAACTTCGACATCTTCTCTTCCCTTTTTATTTTATTAATGCCTAACCTGAAAAATATATAAAATAAAGTAAATTAGATGCAATAATATATATAATATAATCAAAATAATTATTAAAACCATGTATGATTTTTGGCTTAGCAGGAGGGGGTGAACGAACGGTAGTAGTCAGTAGTTTTCGATTTTCGTTTCTCCAGTTTTCATATTAAGTTTTCATTCCTTAGTTTTACCTTGGGCTATTGGATTAAAACCGAAAATTGTAGTTTCGAGTCTGAAATTGTTCGAAACAAATTTTAAATGTTCAATTCACTTGCCCAGTTTTGATTTTGGATGCTTTGTTATGGGTGCTATTTGATTCGAATTTTACGACCTTGATCGTTCACGTTACTCTGGCTTGCTCTATTCCATTCTCTTTGTTCTGGGATTTGTATTTCTGGGTTCCTTTGCTATGTTTCATCTTCATATCTTTTTCTCAAATGCAAGAGATAATTACAGCTAAGTGGTGGTGGCTCACCTTATTTGCATTTTGGTGCCCCTTTCCTTAGTTAGCGTGTTTTTAAATCATCAATTAGTGTTTGGTACTCGATTTCATTACTTTATCTTAACAGTTTAGTTTCACATTTAACTTAAATATTTGGTAATTAGCTCAAGTTAATTTGTATTAATTTTGATCTTAGGTTAATGTATACGACTTAATGACTCAATTTCACATCAATCCCTGAGGATAGACTTCCGTTAGTATTATGACAATAACCGTATATTTGCGAAAATTCACAACAAGCAAGGAGGAAGCAGGTGACGTTTGTTTCTTCAACTAAAGGCTATGATGACCGTAGCAGATCGAGCAAGGTGAAGGCATCGGTATTTATTTCTGTTAAGGTGGAAATTGTTGAGAATGATAAAAATCAGTAGCAGCAATGAAAAAAAAGGGAAAAGATAGAGGAAGTTAAAAACAAGAGGAAGTTAAAAACAAGAGGAAGTTGAAACTAGGAAAAAGTCTTGGCAACACAAAGAATGTTTTAAAACTTTAATTCAGGGGAAGGTTAAGAGAAACGTGCACTAAGGCGTAGATTTTTCTTTGGCAACAAATGTTCCTGAATTCCTACAAATAGGAGTATTGTTTTCATTTGGAAGAACCCATACAAAAGAGCTGAACAAGACAGCACCATAGAAAATTCCAAGAGGGAGCTTGGAGAGTGTGGGTGAGTGCAGTGAACAACTCGTAATTAGTTATGAGAAAACACATCCGGGTAGAGGATGTGGAAAGGATCTGTTTATAGGTGTTGGTAGTTAATACTTGTAAACGGTGAGTGTTGTGGGTATATTGTCCATAAATAGTGAAAATATAATCCGAAAAACCTCTTGTGTCGATTTTATCTATTTTATCACGTTCTTAACAATTTTCAGATCTTATGCATTTAAAACCCAACAATGCTATCAGAGCGGGGTTGCGCTGGGAAGGAGGGTTTGCAAGTTGTAAGAAAAACAATAGGAGTATAAGAACGTGGGATGACGCTGGTGAAAGACTCAAGCATTTCGATCGAACCATTTGATGGTCATGGTGATTTCACCTTGTAGCAACAACAGATGAAAAGTTTGCTGACATGAGAAGGGACAATTAAGGCATTGATGGTGAAGACTTGCAGAACCGAGAAAATGACGGACAATGAGTAGGTGGCACTCAGGGAAAAGGGCAAGCAAGAGAAAAAGATGACAGAGGAGGGGTAAGATTCGAAGGACATGGTAACAAGGACAATATTGTTGTGTTCTACAAGCAACACTATTCGGGAAGCCCTTGGCTTAATGGACCCAGTAGACATTTGGGGTAAATAGGAGATTCGGTATAAGTCAAAATTGTAGGCAAGTAGGCGACCCTTGAAGAAACGATAGTTTGGCCTCTAAGTCAGGGAAGAAGCGGACTTCAATCAATATCCAGATGAGTTCAACAAGATAACAATGGAGTTGGATTCTCTAGAGGTAAAGATTTAAGAAGAAGATAAAGCCTTGCTTTTGTTGGCTTCGCTGCCTTCATCAATGGATAATATAGTTACAACTCTTTTGTTTTAAAAAGAGACCTTAGGACTTGATGAGGTGGTTACTGCTTTGTTGATGAATGAGACTCGGTGGGGCAACAACGGATTCTCAAATTATGGTCAGGAGACGTTGGTTGCTAAAGTGTCTAGTTGGAGATAAGGACGATCAAGAGAGAAGGCAGAAGGCTCCTAATGTTCAAGATCAACTAGTCGGAAGCTTAAATGCTACTATCGTGGTGAGGAAGCTCACATGAAAAGCAATTGTCCGAAGAGAAAGAAGGATTTGAGAGATGAGAAGCCATCAGTAATAGGAGTTGCAGAAGGTTTGCAGCTAGGTGATGGAGGTGTCGTATTTCTAGCAACTGCTGAAAGTCCAGGAAAGTCAGGCGGGATATTAGAATATGATTGTTCATTTCGCATGTGTTTAGTTAGAGAGCACTTTCATACATGTCAGCCTAGTGTAATAGGTACTGCAAACGTGACAAATGGCACACAAAGCCAGATTGCTGGGGTGGGAATACCATGGATTCGCATGCTTGATGGGGTAGTGCGGACAGTAACTGGGGTAGGCGTGTTCAAGGTCTAAACAGAAGTCTAATTGCTTTGGGGACTTTAGATTTGAAAGGCTAATGGTATTTATCTCACCGTGGAGTTTTCAATGTCTCCAAACAAGTTGTGGTAATCATAAAAGGGGAAACGTCCAGAGGCTTGTACAGGCTTGTAGGGAAAGTGCAGACGGGTGGAGCTGTAGGTAGAATTGCTACAAGTGACTCAAGCGAAGGAAAAGTAGCAAGGAGGAAGCGGGTGACGTTTGTTTCTTCAGCTAAAGGTTATGATGACCATAGTGGATCGGGCTAGGTGAAGTCGTCGACATTTGTTTGTATTAAGGTGGAAATTGTTGAGAATGATACAAATCAGTAGAAGCAATGAAAAAAACGGAAAAGACAGAGGAAGTTAAAAATCGTATAAAGTTTTCGTAACATGAAGAATGTCTCAAAACTTTAATTTAGGGGAAGGTTAAGAGAAACGTGCACTTAGGCATAGATTTTTCTTTGGCAACAAATGTTCCTGAATTCCTACAAATAGGAGTATTGTTCTCATTTGGAAGAACCCACAGAAAAGAGCTAAGGAAGACACCACCATAGAAAATACCAAGAGGGAGCTTGGTGAGCGTAGGTGATTGGAGTGAGCAACTCGTAATTACTTACGTGAAAACACATTCGGGTAGAGGATGTGGGAAGGATCTGTTTATAGGTGTTGGTAGTTAATACTTGCAAACAGTGAGCGTTGTTTGTATATTGTCCACGAATACTGAAAATATAATCTCAAAATCCTCTTGTGTCGATTTTATTTGTTTTATCACGTTCTTGATAATTTTCAGATCTTATGCGTTTAAAACCCAACAATGCTATAAAAGCGAGGTTGCGTAGGGAAGGAGGGTTTGCCAGTTGTAAGAAAAAAAATTGGAGTATAAGAACGTGGGATGACGTCGGTAAAAGGCTCGAGCATTTCGATCGAACCTTTTGACGGCCATGGTGATTTCACCTTATGGAAACAACAGGTGAAAAGTTTGCTGACATCAGAAGGGACAATTACAGCATTGAAGGTGAAGACTTGCAGAACCGAGAAAATGGCGGACGATGAGTGGGTGGCAGTCAGGGAAAAGGACAAGCATGAGAAGATGATGATGGAGGAGATGTAAGATTTGAACGACATGATAACAAGTACAATATTGTTGTGTTCTGCAAATAACACTCTTCGGGAAGCCCTTGGCTTAATGGACCCGGTAGACATTCGGGGCAAATAGGAGATCCAGTATAAGTCAAAATTGTAGAAAGGTAGGCGACCCTTGAAGAAATGATAGTTTGGCCTCTAAGTGAGGGAAGAAGCGGACTTCAATCAATGTCCAGACGAGTTCAACAAGATAACAGCGGAGTCGAATTCTCTAGAGGTAAAGATTTAAGAAGAAGATAAAGCTTTGCTTTTGTTAGCTTCGCTGCCTTCATCTATGGATAATATGGTTACAACTCTTCTATTTTGAAAAGGGACCTTGGGACTTGATGAGGTGGTTACTGCTTTGTTGATGAGTGTGACTCGGTAGGGTAGTAACGGATTCTCAAATGATGGTCAGGAGGTGTTGGTTGCTAAAGTGTCTAGTTGGAGATGAGGACGGTCAAGAGAGAAGGCAGAAGGGTCCTAGTGTTCAAGATCAACTAGTCGGAAGTTTAAATGCTACTGTTGTGGTGAGGAAGCACACATGAAAAGCAATTGTCTGAAGAGAAAGAAAGATCTGGGAGATGACAAGCCATCAGTAATAAGAGTTATAGAAGGTTTGCACCTAGGCAAGGGAGGTGTCCTATTTCTAGCAACTGCTGAAAGTCCAGGAAATTCAGACTGGATATTAGAATATGACTATTCATTTCGCATGTCTTTAGTTAGAGAGCACTTTGATACATGTCAGTCTAGTGTGATAGGTACTGTAACCATGGCAGCACACAAAGCCAGATTGCTGGGGTGGGAATAGCATGGATTCGCATGTTTGATGGGGTAGTGTGGACAGTAACTGGGGTTAGGCATGTTCCAGGTCTAAATAGAAGTCTAATTGCTTTGGGGACTTTAGATTTGAAAGGCTAATGGTATTTGTCTCACGTTGGAGTTTTCAATGTCTCCAAACGAGTTGTGGTAGTCCTAAAAGGAGAAATGTCCAGAGGCTTGTACAAACTTGTAGGGAAAGTGCCGACGGGTGGAGCTGTAGGGAGAATTCCTACAAGTGACTCAAGTGAAGGACAAGTAACAAGGAGGAAGTGGGTGACGTTTATTTCTCCAGCTAACGGCTATGATGACCTCAACAGATCGGCCTAGGTGAAGTTGTCGGCATTTATTTCTATTAAGGTGGAGATTGTTGAGAATGATACAAACCAGTAGAAGGAATGAAAAAAATGGAAAAGACAAAGGAAGTTAAAAATAAGAAAAAGTTTTGGCGGCATGAAGAATGTTTCAAAACTTTAATTTGGGGGAAGGTTAAGAGAAACGTGCGCTTAGGCGTAGATTTTTCTTTGGCAACAAATCTTCATGAATTCCTACAAATAGGAGCATTGTTTTCATTTGGAATAACCCACACAAAGGAGCTAAACAAGAGGCCACCATAGAAAATACCAAGAGGGAGCTTGGTGAGTGTGGGTGAGTGGAGTGAGCAACTTGTAATAGTTATGGGAAAACACATTCGGGTAGAGGATGTGGGAAGGATCTGTTTATAGGTGTTGATAGCTGAAACTTGTAAACAATGAGCGTTGTTTGTATATTGTCCACGAATAGTGAAAATATAATCTCAAAATCCTCTTGTGTCGATTTTATCTATTTTATCACGTTCTTCATAATTTTCATATCTTATGCATTTAAAACCTAACAATGCTATTAGAGCGAGGTTGTGTTGGGAAGGAGGGTTCGTAAGTTGTAAGAAAAAAAATTGGAGTATAAGAACGTGGGATGCCATCAGTAAAAGACTCGAGCATTTCGATCGAACCTTTTGATGGCCATGGTGATTTCACCTTGTGGCAACAACAGGTGAAAAGTATGCTGATATGAGAAGGGACATTTAAGGCATTGAAGGTGAAGACTTGCAGAACCGAGAAAATGACGAATGATGAGTGGGTGGCACTCAGGGAAAAGGGCAAGCAAGTGAAGAAGATGATGGAGGAAGGGTAAGATTTGAAAGACATGGTAAAAAGTACAATATTGTTGTGTTACGCAAATAACACTCTTCGGGAAGCCCTTGGCTTAATGGACTCGATAGACATTTGGGGCAAATAGGAGATCCGGTATAAGTTAAAATTGCAAACAAGTAGGCGACCCTTGAAGAAACGATAGTTTGGTCTCTAAGTGAGGGAAGAAGCGGACTTCAATCAATATCCAGATGAGTTCAACAAGATAACAGGGGAGTTGGATTCTCTAGAGGTAAAGATTTAAGAAGAAGATAAAGCTTTGCTTTTGTTGGCATCGCTGCCTTCATCTATTGATAACATGGTTAGAACTCTTCTGTTTTGAAAAGAGACCTTGGGACTTGATGAGGTGGTTACTGCTTTGTTGATGAATGAGACTCGGTGGGGAAACAACGAATTCTCAAATGAAGGTTAAGAGGCATTGGTTGCTAGAGTGTCTAGTTGGAGACGAGGACGGTCAAGAGAGAAGGCCGAAGGATCCTAGTGTTCAATATCAACTAGACGAAAGTTTAAACGCTACTGCTGTGGTGAAGAAGCTCACATGAAAAGCGATTGTCCGAAGAGAAAGAAGGATCTGAGAGGTGAGAAGCCATCAGTAATAGGGGTTGCAGAAGGTTCGCTGCTAGGTGATGGAGGTGTCGTATTTCTAGCAACGGCTGAAAGTCCAGGAAAGTCAGACTAGATATTAGAATATGACTGTTCATTTCGCATGTCTTTAGTTAGGGAGCACTTTGATACATGTCAGCCTAGTGTAATAGGTACTGTAAACATGGCAAATGGTACACAAAGCCGGATTGTTGGGGTGGGAATAGCACGGATTCGCATGTTTGATGGGGTAGTGCGGATAGTAACTAGGGTTTGGCGTATTCCAGGTCTAAATAGAAGTCTAATTGCTTTGGGGACTTTAGATTTGAAAGGCTAATGGTATTTGTCTCACGGTGGAGTTTTCAATGTCTCCAACCGAGTTGTGGTAGTCCTAAAAGGAGAAATGTCCAGAGGCTTGTACAGACTTATAGGGAAAGTGCAGACGGGTGCAGCTGTTGGGAGAATTGCTACGAGTGACTCAAGCGAAGGACAAGTAGCAAAGAGGAAACAAGTGATGTTTGTTTCTTCGGCTAAAGGTTGTGATGACCTTAACGGATCGGGCTAGGTGAAGTCGTCTGCATTTATTTCTATTAAGGTGGAGATTGTTGAGAATGATAAAAATCAGTGGAAGTAATGAAAAAAGTGGAAAAGACAGAGGAAGTTAAAAATAGGAAAAAGTTTTGGTAACAAGAAGAATGTTTCGAAACTTTAATTTAGGGGAAGGTAAGGAGAAATGTGCACTTAGGCGTAGATTTTTCTTTAGCAACAAATGTTCCTGAATTCCTACAAATAGGAGTATTATTTTCATTTGGAAGAACCCACACAAAGGAGCTAAACAAGACACCACCATAGAAAATACCAAGAGGGAGCTTGGTGAGCGTGGGTGAGTCAAGTGAGCAACTCGTAATTAGTTACGGGAAAACACATTCGGGTGGAGGATGTGGGAAGGATCTGTTTATAGGTGCTGGCAGTTAATACTTGTCAACAGTGAGTGTTGTTTGTATATTGTCCATGAACAGTGAAAATATAATCTCGAAATCCTCTTGTGTCGATTTTATCCATTTTATCACGTTCTTGATAATTTTCAGATCTTACACGTTTAAAACCCAACAATGCCATCAGAGCGAGGATGCGCTGTGAAGAAGCGCTTGTAAGTGGTACAAAAAAATTTGGAGTACATGAATATGGGATGACGTCGGTAAAAGACTTGAGCATTTCGATCGAACCTTTTGATGGCCGATGGGATTTCACCTTGCGGCAAGAACAGGTGAAAAGTTTGCTGGCACGGGAAGGGACAATTAAGGCACTAAAGGTGAAGACTTGCAGCACCGAGAAAATGACGGATGATGAGTGGGTGGCACTCAGGGAAAAAAGCAAGCCGGAGAAGAAGACGATGGAGGAGGGGTATGATTTGAAAGACATGGTAACAAGTACAGTATTGTTGTGTTCTGCAAATAACACTCTTCGGGAAGCCCTTGGCTTAATGGACCTAGTAGACATTTGGGACAAATAGGAGATCCGGTATAAGTAAAAATTGTAGGCAAGTAGGCGACCCTTGAAGAAGCGATAGTTTGGTCCCTAAGTGAGGGAAGAAGTGGACTTTAATCAATATCCAGACGAGTTCAACAAGATAAAAACAGAGTTGGATTCTCTAGAGGTAAAGATTTAAGAAGAAGATAAAGCTTTGCTTTTGTTGGCTTCGCTACCTTCATCTATTGATAATATGGTTACAACTCTTCTATTTTGAAAAGAGACCTTGGGACTTGATGAGGTGGTTACTGCTTTGTTGATGAATGAGACTCGGTGGGGCAACAACGGATTCTCAAATGATGGTTAGCAGGTGATGGTTGCTAAAGTGTCCAGTTGGGGACGGGGACGGTCGAGAGAGAAGGAGGAATGGTCCTAATGTTCAAGATCAACTAGTCGGAAGTGTAAATGCTACTACTGTGGTGAGGAAGCTCACATGAAAAGCAATTGTCCGAAGAGAAAGAAGGATCTGAGAGATGAGAAGCCATCAGTAATGCGAGCTGCAGAAGGTTTGCACCTAGGTGATGGAGGTGTCGTATTTCTAGCAACTGCTGAAAGTCCAGGAAAGTCAGACTGGATAATAGAATATGACTGTTCATTTCGTATGTTTTTAGCTAAGAGCACTTTGATACATGTCGGCCTAGTGTAATAGGTACTGTAAACATGGCAAATGGCACATTAAGCTGGATTGCTGGGGTGGGAATAGCATGGATGCGCATGTTTGATGGGGTAGTATAGACAGTAGCTGGGGTTGGGCGTGTTCCAGGTCTAAATAGAAGTCTAATTGCTTTGGGGACTTTAGATTTGAAAGGCTAATGGTATTTGTCTCACAGTGGAGTTTTCAATGTGTCCAAACGAGTTGTGGTAGTCCTAAAAGGAGAAATGTCTAGAGGCTTGTACAGACTTGTAGGGAAAGTGCAGATGGGTGGAGCTGTAAGGAGAATTGCTACAAGTGACTCAAGCAAAGGACGAGTAGCAAGGAGGAGGCAGGTGACGTTTGTTTCTTTAGCTAAAGGTTATGATGACCTTAGTGGATTGGGCTAGGAGAAGTCGTCGGCATTTATTTCTATTAAGGTGGAGATTGTTGAGAATGATAAAAATCAGTAGAAGCAACGAAAAAAATGGAAAAGCCAGAGGAAGTTAAAAATAGCAACAAGTTTTGGTAACATCAAGAATGTTTCAAAACTTTAATTTAGGGGAAGGTTAAGAGAAACGTGCACTTATGCGTAGATTTTTCTTTGGCAACAAATGTTCTTGAATTCCTACAAATAGGAGTATTATTTTCATTTTGAAGAACCCACGCAAAGGAGCTGAACGTGACACCACCACAGAAAATACCAAGGGGGAGCTTGGTGAGCATAGGGGAGTGAAGTGAGCAACTCGTAATTAGTTACGGGAAAACACATTCGGGTAGAGGATGTGGGAAGGATTTGTTTATAGGTGCTGGCAGTTAATACTTGTCAACAGTGAGTGCTGTTTGTGTATTGTCCATGAACAGTGAAAATATAATCTCGAAATCCTCTTGTGTCGATTTTATCTATTTTACCATGTTCTTGATAATTTTCAGATCTTACACGTTTAAAACCCAACAATGCCATCAGAGTGAGGATGCACTAGGAAGAAGGGTTTGTAAGTGGTAAAAAAAATTTGGAGTACAAGAATATGGGATGACTCGGTAAAAGACTCGAGCATTTCGATCGAACCTTTTGATGGTCGAGGTGATTTCACCCTGCGGCAAGAAGAGGTGAAAAGTTTGCTGACACGGGAAGGGACAATTCAGCCGTTAAATGTAAAGACTTGTAGCACTGAGAAAACGACGGATGATGAGTGGCTGGCACTCAGGGAAAAATGCAAGCTAGAGAAGAAGACGATGGAGGAAGGGTAAGATTTGAAAGACATGGAAACAAGTACAATATTGTTGCGTTCTGCAAATAACACTCTTCGAGAAGCCCTTGGCTTAATGGGCCCGGTAGACATTTGGGCAAAATAAGAGACCCGGTATAAGTCAAAATTGTAGGCAATTAGGCAATCCTTGAAAAAACGATAGTTTGGTCTCTAACTGAGGGAAGAAGTGGACTTCAGTCAATATCCAGACGAGTTCAAGAAGATAACAACAGAGTTGGATTCTCTAGAGATAAAGATTTAAGAAGAACATAAAGCTTTGCTTTTGTTGGCATTTTTGCCTTCATCTGTTGATAATATGGTTACAACTCTTCTGTTTTGAAAAGAGACCTTGGGACTTGATGAGGTGGTTACTACTTTGTTGATAAATGAGACTCGGTGGAGCAACGACGGATTCTCAAATGGTGGTCAGGAGGCATTGGTTGCTAAAGTGTCTAGTTGGAGACGAGGACGGTCAAGAGAGAAGGCGGAAGGGTCCTAATGTTCAAGATCAACTAGTCAGAAGTTTAAATGCTACTACCGTGGTGAGGAAGCTCACATGAAAAGTAGTTGTCCGAAGAGAAAGAAGGATCTGAGAGATGAGAAGCCATCAGTAATGGGAGTTGCAGAAGGTTCGCACCTAGGTGATGGAGGTGTGATATTTCTAGCAACTGCTGAAATTCAGGAAAGTCATATTGGATAATAGAATATGACTGTTCATTTCGCATGTTTTTAGCTAGAGAGCACTTTGATACATGTCAGCCTAGTGTAATAGGTATTGTAAACATGGCAAATGGCACATTAAGCCGGATTGCTGGGGTGGGAATAGCATAGATACGCATGTTTGACGGGGTAGTGCAGACAGTAACTGGGGTTAGGCGTGTTCCAGGTCTAAATACAAATCTAATTACTTTGGGGACTTTAGATTTGAAAGGCTAATGGTATTTGTCTCACAGTCGAGTTTTCAATGTGTCCAAACGAGTTGTGGTAGTCCTAAAAGGTGAAATGTCTAGGGGCTTGTACAGACTTATAGGGAAAGTGGAGACGGGTGGAGTTGTAAGGAGAATTGCTACAGGCGACTCAAGCGAAGGACAAGTAGCAAGGAGGAAGCAGGTGACGTTTGTTTCTTCAGCTACAGGTTATGATGACCTTAGCGGATCGGGCTAGGTGAAGTCGTCGGCATTTATTTCTATTAAGGTGGAGATTGTTGAGAATGATAAAAATCAGTAGAAGCAATGAAAAAAATGGAAAAGACAGAGGAAGTTAAAAATAGTAAAAAGTTTTCGTAACATCAAGAATGTTTCAAAACTTTAATTTAGGGGAAGGTTAAGAGAAACGTGCACTTAGGCATCGATTTATCCTTGGCAACAAATGTTCTTGAATTCCTACAAATAGGAGTATTGTTTGCATTTTGAAAAACCCACGCAAAGGAGCTAAAAAAGACACCACTATAGAAAATACCAAGAGGGAGCTTGGTGAGCGTAGGTGAGTGAAGTGAGCTACTCGTAATTAGTTACGGGAAAACACATTCGGGTAGAGGATGTGGGAAGGATATCTTTATAGGTGTTGGTAGTTAATACTCGTAAGCAGTGAGTGTTGTTTGTATATTGTCCACGAACCTTGAAAATATAATCTCAAAATCCTCTTGTGTCGATTTTATCTATTTTATCACGTTCTAGATAATTTTCAGATCTTACACGTTTTAAACACAACAATGCCATTAGAGCAAGGATGCGCTGGGAAGAAGGGTTTGTAAGTGGTAAAAAAAAATTTGGAGTACAAGAATATGCGATGACGTCGGGAAAAGACTCGAGCGTTTCGATCGAACCTTTTGATGGCCGAGGTGATGTCACCTTGCGGCAAGAACAAGTGAAAAGTTTGCTTACACGGGAAGGGACAATTAAGGCATTAAAGGTGAAGACTTGCAGCACCAAGAAAATGACGGATGATGAGTGAGTGGCACTAAGGGAAAAAAGCACGCCGGAGAGGAAGACGATGGAGGAGGGGTAAGAATCGAAAGACATGGTAACAAGTACAATATTGTTGTGTTCTGCAAATAACACTCTGCGGGAAGCCCTTGGCTTAATGGACCCAGTAGACATTTGGGACAAATAGGAGATCCGGTATAAGTAAAAATTGTAGGCAAGTAGGCAACCCTTGAAGAAACGATAGTTTGGTCCCTAAGTGAGGGAAGAAGTGGACTTCAATCAATATCCAGACGAGTTCAACAGGATAACAGTGGAGTTGGATTCTCTAGAGGTAAAGATTTAAGAAGAAGATAAAGCTTTGCTTTTGTTGGCTTTGCTGCCTTCATCTATTGATAATATGGTTACAACTCTTCTGTTTTGAAAAGAGACCTTGGAGCTTGACGAGGTGGTTATTGCTTTGTTGATGAATGAGACTCGGTGGGGCAACAACGGATTCTCAAATGATGGTCAGGAGGCGGTGGTTGCTAAAGTGTCTAGTTGGGGGCAGGGACGGTCAAGAAAGAAGGAGGAAGGGTCCTAATGTTCAAGATCAACTAGTCGGAAGTTTAAATGCTACTGCTGTGGTGAGGAAGCTCACATGAAAAGCAATTGTCCGAAGAGAAAGAAGGATCAGAGAGATGAGAAGCCATCAGTAATGCGAGTTGCAGAAGGTTCGCACCTAGGTGATGGAGGTGTCGTATTTCTAGTAACTGCTGGAAGCCCAGGACAGTCAGACTGGATAATAGAATATAACTATTCATTTCGTATGTTTTTAGCTAGAGAGCGCTTTGATACATGTCAGCCTAGTGTAATAGGTACTGTAAACATGGCAAATGGCACATTAAGTCGGATTGCTGGGGTGGGAATAGCATGGATGCGCATGTTTGATGGGGTAGTGCAGACAGTAGCTGGGGTTGGGCGTGTTCCAAGTCTAAATAGAAGTCCAATTGCTTTGGGGATGTTAGATTTGAAAGGATAATGGTATTTGTCTCACAGTGGAGTTTTCAATGTGTCCAAACGAGTTGTGGCAGTCCTAAAAGGAGAAATGTCTAGAGGCTTGAACAGACTTGCAGGGAAAGTGCTGACAGGTGGAGCTGTAAGGAGAATTGCTACAAGTGACTCAAGCGAAGGACAAGTAGCAAGGAGGAAGCAGGTGACGTTTGTTTCTTCAGCTAAAGGTTATGATGACCTTAGTGGATCGGGCTAGGTGAAATCGTCGGCATTTATTTCTATTAAGGTGGAGATTGTTGAGAATGATAAAAATTAGTAGAAGCAATTAAAAAAATGGAAAAGACAAAGGAAGTTAAAAACAGG
>NCQV01073947.1:6281-17866 GCA_002740545.1 Lophocereus schottii
AGCTAAAACAGTCTTCAACTAGATATCATTCCCAAGGGACTATCTATGAAGATTAGCCTCAAAACACCACAGGTAGACAGGAAAAAAGCTTGGAAAACATGCAAGATCCCTTGATATTGCAATCTAAGAAGATTTGCCCACAAAACAGCATAGCCAGACAGAAGAAAAAACCTCAAAAAAAAAAAATCAAGGATCTTCCTTGATATTGCTAACAAGCAAACTAACAAATCCAGCAATATTACTATGGACGTAAAATGAGGGGTTTAAGACAAATATGTTAATACAAATCTTCAAGGGTTTAATTACTTCAACAATAACCAAATCTTTGACAACACCAACCCAATCTTTGACAGCAATCTGTAATTCTGTAAATACCAATCTTGGCAGTGATGAGAAGTACATAAACAACAACCCAAAATCCATTTTGAGAGAAGAGTTTACCTTGAAGCAGATTTGCAATAACGAAAATAAGGTTGAGCAAAGATTAAAAACCCTAGCAATTTTACCTTCAGCAGCACAACAATTTCGCCCCTTTTGAGTGACTGAGATCGAAATTTACAGAGAGAGAGAGAGAGAGATATGACTAGAGAATTTAAGAGAGAACTAAATAATTCAGGGAGATTTCGGCAGCAGTGATGAATTGAAGGCTCGAATTTCCGGACAATTGAAGAACTGTTAGCTCTTCCAGGAGGAACTGCCTCGGAGAAGAGGGAAAAGGAAGAAGAGAGCTGGGTTGGCAGCTCAGTGAAGAGAGATGGAGGTTCAGAGAAGAATGAGAGGGAAAATACAGAAGATTTCATTCATGGATTCCTTCTTACAATCCCCTTCCTCTCTCTTTATACAACAATGCAATCAAAGAAACAAACTTAACAACCGTGGACCCCCCTTAACAACCAGCTAACTAACTGCTTATTTTTCGGTTATAACAACCTCATGTGCTTGGCAGCTGCCTCTACTCTGCCTCTACTCTTCTTGCCTGTATCAAGATGCCCCCCCATTTCAACAGCTTGCCCTCAAGCTGCCAAATTAAAATGAGGAAATTTCCGCTCAATATCTGAGTAAAGTTCCCATGTTGCATCCTCTTTGGACCCCGTGGACCACTGAATAAGAACATAGACGACAGCCTTGTGACCCTGCCTTCCCAACCTCCTGTCCAGCACAACAATGGGTTCAGTAGCTAATAATCCTTGATCATCAATATCAAGTAGTGTGGGTTGTGATGGTCATTCCCCACTATGCAGTTTTAGCTGGGAGATATGAAAGACGGGGTGAATTTTTGAGGTAGGTGGCAATTGAAGCTTGTAAGCCACGACCCCCACCTTGGCTATGATGGGAAAAGGTCCAAAATACTTAGGGGCAAGTTTATGACAAATCCTTTGAGCCACAGAATGTTGGCGATATGGTTGCAGTTTGACATACACAAAATCTCCAATAGCAAACTGTTTCTCTGATCTGTGCTTATCAGTCTGATTTTTCATCCTCTGTTGAGCCTTTGAAAGATGGAATTTGAGCATTGCAATACATTCTTCTCGAGCCTTGAGGCTTCTGTCAACTGCTGCCACCTTGCAATCTCCAGATACATAAGGTATATACAAAGAAGGAGACTGACCATAAACCGCCTCATACGGAGTGACACCAATGGCAGAATGCCAGTTGGTGTTATACTACCATTCAACTAAAGGTAGCCATAAGACCCATTCCAATGGCTTTTCCCCTGTCACACATTGCAAATATCCCTCCAAGCATCTATTAACCACTTCGGTTTTACCATCCGTCTGTGGATGGTAAGCTGTGGGTTTGTGAAGGGCTACCTGCTGGAATCTGAAAAGTTCTGTCCAGAAGTTGCTAACAAAAATCTTGTCTCTATCACTAACAATGGTCTTAGGAATCCCATGCAATTTGAAAACTTGTTCAAAGTAGACTAGGGCCACCTCAGCTGCTGCGAAAGGGTGAGAAAGAGCCAAAAAATGGGCATACTTGCTAAGTCTATCAACAATGACCAAAATAGTATCCTTGCCTCTAGACTTGGGAAGCCCCTCCACAAAATCCAATGAGATATTTACCCAAACTGCCTCTGGAATAGGGAGAGGTTGTAGTATCCCAGCAGGGGAATGCAGCAATGGTTTGCACCTTTGGCAAATAGCACAATTTCTAACATAATTCCTGACATCTTTTCTCATATGTTTCTAGTAGAACATGCTGCCCGGCTTCTTTGCAGTAACTGTAGCTCCTGAATGTCCTCCCAAAGGGGAATCATGGAATAATTTGATAAGATGCTGCTGCCATACAAAATCACTTCCCACTACCAATTTGCCCTTTCTTTGAAGCATTTGTTGCTGCCAAGTATATTTAGGGTGGGAGTTCCCAGCCTGTAATGACTGAATTAATGCTTGTAGGTTTCAGTCATGTTGCCAAGTTACTTTAATTTTGTCCATCAGATCAGTATCAATGGTACTCAAGTGCATGGAGAGCAAGTGACTGCTAGGGACCCTAGATAGGCTGTCAGTAGCCATATTTTCCTTACCTTTTCTGTAGACAACTTCATAGTCAAATCCCATCAATTTGGGAAGCCATTTGCTCTGAAAAGGGATTGTGATCTTCTGCTCTATTAAGTATTTTAAACTGAAATGATCCATTTTGATAACAAAATGGTGACCCAGGAGATAAGGTCTCCATTTTTCCACAGCCAACACCACAACCAAGAATTCCTTTTCATAAGCTGAAAGTGTTTTGGGGCTAAGGCTTTACGAAGATAGCCTATAGGGTGGCCTTGCTGTGTCAAAACAGCCCCAATTCCAACCCCTGAGGCATCAGTCTCGATGGTAAAAGGCAACGAAAAATCAGGTAAAGCCAAAACTGGTGGTGAAACCATTGCAGCTTTGAGTTTGTCAAAAGCTTCCTGAGATTTCTCACTCCATTTGAATGCATTTTTCTTCAGGAGTTCAGTAAGTGGTTTGCTAATTAAGCCATAATGCTTGATAAACCTCCGATAGTATCCCGTGAGTCCCAAAAATCCTCTCAGTTATTTAATAGTATAAGGAACTGGCCATTCTATCATCACCCTAATCTTCCCAGGGTCTGTAGAAACACCATGAGCTGAAATGATGTGCCCTAGATATTCCACTTGCCATGCCCCAAACACACACTCACTCATTTTTGCAAACAGTGAGTGTTGTTTCAAGGTATCCAAGGTTAACTTTAAATGAGTTAAATGTTGCTACTGAGTCCTGCTGTAGATAAGAATGTCATCAAAAAAGACAAGAATAAATTTCCTTAGATATTGTTTGAAGACATGGTTCATCAAGGCTTGAAAAGTTGATGGAGCATTTGTTAACCCAAAGGGCATGACCATAAACTCATAATGTCCCTTATGGGTTCTGAAGGCAGTTTTGGCTATGTAAGCTGGGTTCATCCTCACTTGCCAGTAGCCAGACCTGAGGTCTATTTTTGAAAAAAACTCAGCACTATGTAATTCATCCAGAAGTTCCTCAATCACTGGAATGGGAAACTTATCTACGATAGTGTGTTTGTTTAACTGTCTATAATCAACACATAGTCGCCATGAACCATCTTTTTTCTTGACTAAAACAATAGGAGATGAGTATGGGCTTTGTGAGGGCCTTACTAGCCTAGCTTCTAACATTTCTCCTATTATTTTCTCAATTATATCCTTCTGCAGAGCAGGGTACCTATATGGTCTCACATTCACAGGATGAGTACCTTCCTTCAAAATGATTTTATGATCATGGACCTTGTGTGGGGGAAGCTGCTTGGGTTCCTCAAAAATGTCTTGATATTTAATCAAGAGGTCAGAAAAAATGGGGTTGATCTCCTCTGAGGTAACAGATGATTGGGTTACAGGTTGTACTTGCACAGCAAAAATTTGTGCACACCTGACTATCTCCCTTTTTAGCCCTTTGCAGTCCATCCATTCTACAGCAGTTTTGTTGGATCCTCTAAGTACCTGTTTCTTCCCATTATACTTAAACTCCATCCTGAGTTTCTCAAAATCCCACAAAATAGGTCCCAGTGTAGTAAGCCATTGTACACCCAAAATCATTTCACAACTACCCAGGGCCACCACTATCATATCTACCTTGTATTTTTCCCTATGTAACCTCCAAGTAAATCCCTTACATACTGCATCACAGGAAGCTTGTTACAATCAACCACTATCACTATCATTTGAGGAACCCTTTTTAGCTGACAGTGCAACCTTTTTGTTACATCCATGTCCAAAAAATTATGTGTACTCCCTGAATCCACTAAAATTTGTAGGGTGTGTTTTCCTGTTTTGCCTACTAACCTCATGGTCTGGTAAGCATTTATCCCTGCCAGTGCCTGCATAGATATCTGAGGTGTCTCCTCCTCTAGCTCCTCCTGTTCTTCCTCTGGCTGCTCCTCTTCCTTAATTTCTTCATCATCTGAATCCTCCATTATCTCAAGCCTATAAACTTGAGCCTTGCACTTATGGCCTGGATGGAATTTCTCATCACAAAAAAAAACAAATATTCTTGGCTCTCTTTTCCTCAATCTCCTTGGGACTCAAGAGTCTTCCTCTAGATCTAAGTCGAGATGTAATAGAAGTAGAGTTCTGAAATGAATTTTTTCTTGTGGATGAGTAAGCAGGAGCATTAGTTCTAGAGGAACCAGAATTATATGCTTGTGAGTCCCTAGTACGTGTCCCCACGTTTCTCATAAATGGTGGAGGTGTTTCCAATATCGGTTTGGTCTTTCTTGCAATAGAGGTCAGAGTTGCCTCTTGCAATTTAGCCAAGCAATAGGCATCATGCAATGTTTGAGGTTTAAACATTCTGACTGTCGTTTGGATTTCTTCATTCAGTCCACTCAAAAAACAGCTAATAGCATGATTTATCGGAAAATCAACTCTGTTTAATAATGCATCAAAATGCTCCTGATACTACTCCACTGTACCAGTCTGTTTCAACTTCATTAAATCAGCCAAGGGATCATCAAAAGCCCCTGCCCCAAACCTAGTTACAATGGCCCTTTTATATTGCTCCCATTCTGGCCATTCCTCCCTATTTTTCACAAAAGACTGGTGCCACAGCAATGCTTTCCCATTTAAATGTATAGTTGCTATTTTTACCTTCATATTGTCAGAGGTCCTATCTACTTCAAAAAACTGCTCACATTTGTAAGCCCATCCTTGTACATCTTCCGCTCCAAACTTAGGGAAATCAATCTTGGATAATCTTAAAAGAGAATTTTGGTTATTACCTCCGAATGATCCACTTCCTGTTGCAGAGTTGTTGGCTATCTGTAGGACCTGTCTGCTTAGTCCAGTAATAAGCTCCCTTAGCTGGTCATTCACCTTTCCATGTTGTTCTTGAAATGTCGTCATTGATTGCTGCATTTGTTGATACAGCTCTTCCCATCTGCGGCTATCATTCGATCGGGTATTGTCTCAAATAGCCATGGATTTTAGTTTGAAACAGTTCCTGGGGTGAGATTGATGGATCGTGAAGGTACAATTCAACGATCGAGTGGGAGGATATACTCGATCAGTGTGAAGAAAAATTTCAAGGTTCCAGGACTTGCTCTGATACCAATTTGTTAGCTCTTCCAGGAGGAACTGCCTCGGAGAAGAGGGAAAAGGAAGAAGAGAGCTGGGTTGGCAGCTCAGTGAAGAGAGATGGAGGTTCAGAGAAGAATGAGAGGGAAAATACAGAAGCTTTCATTCATGGATTCCTTCTTACAATCCCCTTCCTCTCTCTTTACACAGCAATGCAATCAAAGAAACAAACTTAACAACCGTGGACCCCCCTTAACAACTAGCTAACTAACTGTTTATTTCCCGGTTATAACAACCTCATGTGCTTGGCAGCTGCCTCTACTCTGCCTCTACTATTCTTGCCTGTATCAAGAACCCTAATCGCAATTTTCCATAAATTGAGACAAAGAGAGTATCTCGGTGGAGCTTAAGGCCTCATTTTTCAGTTCACCTCACTAAGACCTTACCCATCCTCTGACCCGCGACTGACCTGATTTCGCCCCTAATTAAATGACCCATTAAAAGCCCAGCCCATTTATCTTTTAATATGGGTATTGGTCCTTTTCGAACGGGCCTGACCCAAGCGGCTAATTGAAACCCCTAACCACTGCCCAGGCCTAGTGCCTACAGTCCTGAAGATAAATTTGTCAGTTTTATGCACGTACTCGCATGATCATGTCTACAACATGCCTCTCTTTCCCTACCCCTCTCTCTCTCTCTCTCTCTCACCATGCATATAGATGCATCCACGTTTTGCATTTATATCCATACAAGACCATTGTCCGTGTTATTTGGGGAAAGGCCGCAATGAAGCACATAACCAATCAAATACATATGGCATGCTGCCTTGTTTCTGGCAATTTTTGTTTTGCAGCTTGGGAGAGAGAGGTTATCCATGCATGAATATGTTATCATATTATGATACTATTGTGCATGTGACTCATGCTTTGATTTGCGCTTATTTTGTTCTTTTGTTTTACACTGGTTAGCCTCCATCTGATCCTTTGCCAAAACGTCAACGCTTTATGATGTCTTCATCTAGGTTTGCAAGACTACTAATTTTTCGCCAAGATGAAATATATTGAACTTAAATATCATCGTATTAAACTTTATTGTGAATTTCTTGAAACTTATTTTTGGATTTACCGGTGAAATTTATTGTAAAAATTGTATAACCCTACCTTCCCTTATCATGCCTCCAATTTTCTAAGAAATAAAAGACAAAAGATCTTTTTTCTCTAATATTTGGGTAAAGATAAAAAAAAGCTAGTGTTCTATTCACCTTTTCGGAAGAAATAAATAAATAGATAAGTAAATATAATAAATATTTTAGGATATGTTCTTTTTCGTGATAAAATGCAGTTGTAAATTTTAAGAAAACGTAAGGAGTTATATGAAGTTGTAAGAAGTTATAAGGAGCGACGAGAATTGTAAGGAGTTGTAAATAGTTGTAAGAATATGTAAGAACTCTAAAAACCTACAAGCATAGACGTAAGCAATTGTCAAATTAGTAAAAAGTTGTATATATATTAATTTTTAGATCTATATACATAATTGGTGATCTTTAATGGATGATTTGTGAAATAGGTTATTTCATGAAAATAAATTACATGTAATATGTCAATGATATTTATGAAATTAATTTTATACTTTTACAAAACAAATTAGTTTTTAACACATAGATGCAAATAAATTTAGATTATCTATAATTATCTTCTCAATGAACGAAAATAATAGTGAAATAGCATAATCTATGAGAATAAACTTTTAGACAAGCCCATTAAATAACAATAGAATAAATATTTGAGCACAAATTTATAGAACCAAATATTTTCTAAACTTGAGTTTTTCTTTTTAAACATTAGTTTCATCTCTCTATAAGAAAATTTTTTATAAAAAAAACTTCCTTTAATTAAATAAACCCTTGACGATAGAGTAACAAGTTTTCTCAACAAAATTGAATAGAACCTGTCAAGCTAAAAACTATCTAAATTTAATAAATTAAAATTAATATTTTTAAGATACCATTTTCCAAAAAATATAACAATAAACCCCTCAAGATATTAAGCTATCAATCATGAAATATAAGAATTTGAAAATAAAGATAGTCATAGTTTTTGAATTTTACGTTTTCGTTAGAAAAAAAGCAAGATGAAAAATTGTAAGCCAATTCGAACCTAATGGATCAACTTGTCGATGAAATAGGGTAAACATTTTCGTCACATATAGTTTGATTATTTTTCATATATGATTCACGTCGAAATTCAAACTTGAATGAAATGTTTGTATTATATTTTCAAATGCATGTTTACTTATTTTCTTTATACTTGTTTAACAGCATACTTCAATTCAACATATAGAATATAAAAAAATATTTGTTTATACAAATATTAAACATATTACCAACCATGGGAAAAAATGACAACTAGATTAATGTTATGGAACATTTATTATAAATTAAAAGCGTCATAAATAAGCACAAAATTTATACATTGGTCAATTATTGTTGTAAGGAAGAGGTAAAAAGATACAAGAAAATGTAAAAATTTGTTAGAGTTATGAAAAGATATAAATTGCAATCTTATACCTCACTATTGTGAACAAGAAGATGGGCTAAGTAAACCCGGAATTGCGGATAAGATATTTTGTCCATATATGTCTACTTTACGTTATTGGGGGTTTTTTTCCCCCTCAGTATGTTTGTGCTTGTTTATGCGCTGATCCTACCATCAAGCATGAGTAATGAGTTGATTGGTGGGTTATAAGCTTCGTCTTTCCTGAACTGTTACGATTCTTTTTTTATTCTTTTCCAGATAATGGACACATCCATCGAATTCAGAAATTAGGTCTTCCTATGTGGATGTGAGAGAGAATACAAATCCCAGAAATTGAACAACGATCATGTGAGTGACCGTACAAAGCGGCAAACAATGATTGGTCCATGCTTATTCATTCCTTGGACATTCTTTATACAGCAATATAATCACGAAATTTTGAATTGAATTTGAATTGATTTTAACTCGGTTTTAATTATAGATTTGAATATAGGTTAATTTGAATTAGATGCAAATTTTGGGGTGTGTTTGGTAGGGGGAATCATTTTTTCAGAAAATAATTTTCTCATTTTACACCGTTTGGTAAAATAAGGAGGGGAAAATCATTTTCAGGGGAAAATCATTTTACCTCATTTGAAAGAAATTGTTTTCTCTTGAAAAAGCAGGGAAAATTATTTTCCAGACCCGATTTTGATTGCCTAGTTTTGTCTTTCGTTCTATTTTCTTTTAATTGTGACCAGAATCACTCCATTTTCACTCTCATTCTGTCTCTCGTTCTTCCCCTCTTCTTCATGTTCATCATCTTCATCGATGATTTTCATTGTCAATCTTTGCAATTATTTCTTGAGTTCTCTGAACTTGTTATTGTTGCTATTTTGAAGAACTTCGCAATCTGAGACACCCATTGTCTCTCCGTTCACCATTTTCTTTAATCTGGGTTTGATATCACTCAAAGTCAACTGGGTAATTCTTAAGAATAGTGGAAAAATTGAGATTCATTAATGTTGACCCTCTCTTTTTCTGAATTTATTACCGGGTATATTTTTTATTGATGTTTTAGGTTTGATTTTGAAGAAGAGTGAGAAACAGAATTCGTTGGTTGGGTTGGGTCAGAGCAGTGAGCAAGAAGGGGGTTGATGGTAAAAAGAAATGAAGTGAGGGTGGAAGGATTCATTCTATCTAATAACAAAAAATGAGTGCAAAGGAAAATTATTTTTCATTCTACCAAACAGGTGAAAATGTAAGTGGAAAATCATTTTTCTTGGGAAAATATTTTTCATAGAAAATGATTTTCTAGGAAAATGATTTTTCCCCTACCAAACACACCCTAAAACTGAAAGAATAGAACTGCACATAATTTTTTTAAAAAACTATTTTTATTTACAGAACAAGTATTTTGGCCAAATATTGAATATTACCGTAAGTCAACTTGATTAGAATGACATGAATTAATGCATGCACTGCATACATGACGTCAAGGATGTTTACTGGATGTGGTTGATTGCTAACAAACCAATTGTGCGACTTCAATAGGCAAGTCACATTGTATTATTTAACAAACAAGTAGCTTGAACAAATGTAGCTTTTGGATACAAAGTTTATGGGCTAGAGGTAACACGTCATATTTTGTTTCACCACCTGCCCATCTTTTCTTTTCGTGGGTTTCAACTACGCGCGCAATACCTGTGCATTTTGTGTTCTTTCCTGAGGGGCCGAATCCACTCCCGGCAGAAGGGGGAAGGTGCGCCCGTAAATCGATATACAGTTGAATTAGTTAAATTATATGTAATCGCATACGATGACAAAATTGTTGTAAATTAATCACTTGGATATATCTACTCCTCACCATGCGTTACATTCCCTTTTTTAAACAATATGTAGTTTAAGGATAACAACATAATATTATTACATAATTTACTCTGTGTCTTAAACTTGCATGGCAACACAAACAAATCAACTAACTTAAGAAAAGAGCCTCATTGTGATTTTTCCGCGATAAAACCACTCATCAATACATATTCAAAATTTGAGTTTCAATCAACTGATCAGCCAAAACATCAAGTGAATTGTCCAACGCTAGCCTTTTTCTTGATGTTTAGATGTGATTTATCGATCATGACTAAGGCATGAAGCTTAAGTGTGAATGTTTTAAAACATTCAAATTCACTGATTTTTCTTGCAGTATATTTTAACAAATCATATTAATTTGTTTTATGAGTACTTTTGATATCCTCTCACAAATATTAAATGTATCATTTTATTTGTTTTGGCGTAATAGAAAGTATTGTTTGTTTCAAAAAGTTGTTGATTAGTTTACGAGTTTTTGTTGTGCGGTACGATAATTTGTGTCTAGCTAGTTGAATTACTTCAATTAAAAAAATCTAACAAATTATAGTTAATTAACAATTACATGGAAGTATATATAATCCATAGTATGTTGACAATCAGATTCGTAAGAAAAAATTTCCCAAAACTATAACATTGTAGCCACGCACCTTTTCTATCTAGCCATTGAATTCAACTTTGCTTGATAAAATGGTGGGTGTACTTTGAAAATTTCTTAACAATGTTTCTAGAATTCTAGTTTTGGTGGTTTTCCATATGCCAAATTAACTAGGGGAAAAAGAGGAAATAATTGACAAGTTAACGAACCCCATTCAAAGGCTAGCTTTTGTGAGGGCACAAACATAAGAATGAGAACGTTGCCGTATCAAGGAAAGACTAAAGAGTACATGCACATGAATTCTACCAAATTTTGAATGCCAACGTTCAATGAATTAGTGATTTCTTATTGGCTTACTTGATACAATATCTGAGTCTCTCTCCTGGATATATTTAGAATAATTCCCTTTCTTTTGTGGGTGAGGGCAAGAGCCAGAGTGCACAACATGTCATGTTGAGTGCCGCCTAATTTTCAACTCCAATACTCAAAAAAGATGGCTAGAATTATCTCTTCTTGTTGCTGGACGTTGGTTCGTTAAGCAGCAATGCACTTGTACGCAACGCACTGATACGTCAAACGAACACTGATAAGTTAAATAACTAATTGGTGTGTAAATTATTTAAGATTCAAATTTTATTGACTAAACTTTTCAAATCGAAAGTTTTAGTCAATTACCCTAACACCGTTGAAAGTATAATTGAATGTTTTTCAATGATACATTAGTATATTTCTTTTTTTCTCCTTTTTATATCAAATTATCCCTAATACTTTGATGCAAATTTCTTTGAAAGCTTTTTTACCGTAACTATGTAATTTTCCTGTACAAAACTATATAATCAAAGTTCACGACAATAATTCATATTTAGTCAAAACAAGGTGCACAACTGTGATATAACTTCTATTGAGGAGCAGCAGGATGATGTACAGTTAGAACTGGTTGTTAGATCATACAACTGATTGTACAGATGCAATTGTACAAACGGATTTTGGCTTACTAAAAATATCATATAACTCACTAAAATATACTGTTGTGCACTCAATTTCAGTCACTAAAAATAATGTATAGCTCAAT
>NCQV01073956.1:2134-15565 GCA_002740545.1 Lophocereus schottii
AAACAATGCTTGAAAATTATTCATGAAATAATTGTATATTATGAGATTTTGATATTCACAGAAAATATATGAAATTTTGAAAGGTATAGGCAGTAAACGTACCTGAATCTCTTAAAAAGCTCTCTCTCTTTTCTGTAAAGACTTGTTTTGGCTTGATAACGATGAAAGTGGTCTTGCTTCTTGTACAAATAGGTTTTCTAATATTAGTAAATTATAAATGGCCTTTGTTATTTTTTATTATTAATTTCATTGTTGAGTTAGTAACTAAAAAAAAAAGTTCAGCTAACTGGATGGGTTTATAGGTTTAGCTCTATTGCCAATACGGTATAAGTTTTTGGGAATCAAATGAAAAGGGTATTAGTGTAAATAAATTTCACGACAAATTGGCAATCATTCTACTCCATACATACAATCTTACTTCTTCACAAAACTCACAATGCACATACAATCTTTAATGCCTCTCCTAAATTCAACAAAATCCTTTAAATTTGCAATGTAATTTAATTTATGTAAATTTCTTTCACAATGTCCACACAAACTCAATCTTTCTTGAACACCCACAACTATAACTAGCCGTTGTCATTCTCACCTTAAACACCTTATAACTCTTCCGTCTCTAGTATGTAGCCCCAACTTCAATTATCAACTCCACCTTTCTTTTAAAATAACCATTTTTCTTAGAAATTCATAATTCACAAAATACACGTCCAAAAGTCACGAAACTTTACAAGAAATTGCCAAATATTATGATTAATTGATAGTAAAATTCTCATAATTTTCCTTCAAGCCTAGCCTTCATAGAATTTGAAACAGTGGCTGAATTTACACACCGAAATAGGGCAGTTTTCCTTAAAAATTCATATCTCATAGGATACACCTCCAAAATTCATGAAATGTTGCAGAAACATCCCAAATATTACATAGAACCTGCAGGAAAAGTTTCAGTATTTTGGGACATCCCAATAATTTCCAGAAATTAGAACAGTGAAACGAATTCCGTTCAAATTCGAGAATCCAACTCTGCTATTTTTCATTCTCATCCTCCAATTCAAATACTCATGTCTCTATTCTTCCTTCTCAGCCCTTTAATGGCCAAGATTTCATATTCATATACCAATCTTCAATTTCATTAAATTCACCACAACACAATCCAAATTCCAAACCTTCTTTTTCCATGAGTACCCATAACACCCATATCTTCCAATTATCAAATTTAACCATCGAAACTTTCGATTTGAAACAAAGTACCTTTGTCTAATGCTAATGGACATAACTCTTAACTAAATCAAGAACTAAATAATGAAACAATTGATGAGGGTCTTGAGTACTCACCTTGCCCATACCCAAACCCATTCAAGAAAAAGGGTGAGAAGGGTATGGTGGGACACGTGGCTGACCTCTGGTGGCAACGGCTAGCCAGGGCGGTGGTCGAGGCACCGATGCAGCAGAATAGGGTCGGGCACTAGTATGCATGGTTGGCCAAGCAAAGAAGAGAGAGATGGGGTGTGTGTCGCTGGGAAATGGGGATGCTTCATAAAAAAAGGGGGAGGGGGTCACGCCTAATAAAGTAAAAGGAAGGGGCTAATCTCGGTTAGTTTAGGAAGAGAGAGAATGTAGTTGAAATTTTTATTTTTAATTTTTTTTAAATGTTAATTGGCTTCCTTTCTCAAAAAAATCTAGCTCTATTTTTATAAATTTTTTTTTCCTATCTTGTAATTATTTGGGGTTTATATTTGAACTATTTTTAGGGTCTTTCTAATTTTATTAGAAGAAGATTATGAGATTAACCCATATTAACTATTATAGTCTTTGTATTTATTCCACCTCATTTATCTCAATTGTTGTTTTCTGCATGTAGCTATATTTGTTTCATGAGAAATTAATTTTTTTTTTCTTTTTACCCATTTTTATTCTTGGGCTAATTTAATTATTATTATTATTTTTTGTTTATTAATTTATTCACACGTCATGAACGATTTTGTTTAAAGCATAATTGCGTCTTATTTCGAGACCACTTTGTCATCTCAACCTACAATCACGTAAATATTTCAAGCGTTGAATTGAAATGCAGCACTCAACTATCTTAACATTAAGATTAACTGAGGTACTTAACATATGTTACTTTCAGGCTATTACAATCTTCCCCCTTTAAAGTAAGTTTCGTCCCTGAAACTTGTAAATATAGAAGAGCTCTTAGATTTATCTCACATCGAGCATTTTCATGTGGCTTTTGTTGAGATATCACAAACTCATAAGATTTGACTAGGGTGATGCTTTAACTGCAAGGCTAATTAATTTCATGATCCAATATTTGCATGGAATGCTCCTCATAAAGCAAGTTTTTAGCAATTTCTAAAGGTTCTATCATAATGGAATGACTTGAGTTTAAAACATACTTTCTAAGCTATAAAATATGGAATACACACATGCCCGCATTCAGATGGTAGATCTAGCATGTAAGCTACTAAGTCAGCATGTTAATGACTTCATAGGGCTCAATGTTCCTGGACTTAGTTTCCCTGACCTTGAACCTTTGATGCCCCTGACAATGATATCTTATAAAATGCTTTATGCCCCACTTGGGACTTTAATAGTCTCTTGTTTAATCGACCCAGCTGTTTTGGCAGCTTTAGGAATTTCTCATACATACTCGCATGTTGTTTACTCTTTCAGTTGTTGCTTAGGTTTACTTTTACTCTATAACCAATGCCCCATCAAACTCATTTCAACATACTGAGCTTTATTTGACATTCCGCCCCCATTAGAAGGCCCTCATTTTTCATTCCAAATTGTATTGCATGCCCAATATGGATAACCATAACCTATCAATTATGTCCTGAGATTTGATGTTGTGCTACAATTGGAGTCTACAGGCCCCCTTTTTGGGCCTACAAGGAAGGGATATTCTGTACTCTATCCTACCCCTATAAGGCTTACTCATTTACTAAATGTCACTCACTAGGCTTGTTTACCACCACCAAAAATATGAATGGTGAGTTTGCAAATGATTGGTATGGGGGACTTATCATGGTTAGAATAAAGATGGCTAAGAGCATATCAAAATTCAAAAATAGAAGACTGCAAGAATCATGGTTTGCGAATATGGATCACGAGAAATACCGGAAGATAGCTGACATGTCTCGAGCCGTGAGAATGGAAGCATTCTATAGTAAGTGATAAGACTAAAAACAGTGGCGAGAAGCAAATCTTAAGGACCGAGCAAATAAACCAACATAAAGAAGAGGGTCAATATGGTAATTATATTCTTACTAGTAAGGCTTGCACATCAATTCAAACATCATAAGCAAATGGTTTCGATCAAGAAACATCCAACAACAGAGAAAGGAGGTTAATAAATAAATCCAAAATGATAAAGCAAGACATACATCAATGACTATAAACAATGAGAATATTATAGATGTAGGGTTTAAATTAGAGGGATAGATGGCATATTATAAAATTATAGGTAAAGAAAATACTGTTATGATCTAGGAAGAATGAGAGTAACTATAGACATACCCAGCCCGAAAATGTCAACTATAGTTAGGTGCTATAGTACTAAACATTAGTTGCTCTGGAGAAAAGATGATTTGATATTAATTTGAGCCCCAAATGAAATGGTAGAAATATATGACTTCAGTGGCTACCCAACCTTCCGGTTTAATCTTACTCGCCAATAGGGTTGGGCTCTAATGCTATTTTGCCTAATAACTGTTGAGGCCCTAAGTTACTTTGGTTTCATCGAAAATCATGTAATGATCCTTGTTTTAAACCTTGACGCTTTTATTTTTGCCAACATACTTATAACTTGCTTGATTAACTAAACATGGGGAATTCCCATTAGCTTTATGTACTTAGGGCCCTTCCATATGCCAAGAGCCTCTTACGACTCTTTAGGAAGGTAGCAAACGGTATATTTGGGAAGTACAAATTGGTGAACTTACGAGTGCATGAAAGGAGTGACAATACTTATGACAAAATTTGCATCGACTTCGGCCTCATAGCCATCAGGTGAACAAAAGAATAGGTGTCTATGCAAAATGATTATGACCAAGGTAGTGGTAGGTGTGTCATCGAAGGAATCTTGATTATCTAGAATAGATACAAAATGCTAACATCTAACAAGTCAAAGGTTTAGCATGATACCTATTTAACAACGATGAGTGCCACTGGGCCTCGAAAGGAAGTGATAATACAAACTAAGCATACTCGCACATTGATGTCTAGGGGATGAAAGGAAGATTTTGAAGGCAATAGGGGGCAAATGGTGAATGAGTTTACCTGGTCATTCCTGGCATCCACACATATGAATAAAGTTTAAGAAGATGGTCTTACGGATAGTATTATTATGCATAAGAAATGAAATGGATATACCTTTGGTTTTAGGAAAAAATGATAGGATCAAGGTAGTCAAATATTTCAAACATTTTATACAAACATATCAATGTGAGGCACAGTTGAGCAAGGCCCCATGCACAAGGACACTTTTGATGAAATGGGGAGGTAAGTTACGGCAATCAAAAGTATCGGGGCTCTAACAATCCTTCCAGATTAGAAAGAAGTTTATTTAGTTTACAACAGGTCTATCAGTTGAATGAAACAAGATTGACATACAACCTTGGGCATGTTACAAGGAAATCATGAGTGTTTTTTTTTTTTCATCCCCAAGAGAATGACGCATGTACTTCATAGGATTAAGGGTGAGGTGTACTATTAGAAAGATAATCAATATACAAAAGGCGAGTTTTATTGTGCAGCTATAAGTGTCAATCATAATCGTTCAAGTAAATGATTTGGATTAAGAAGTTATGAGACAGTAAAGAAAGAATGCTAATTATCAAAGTGTAAATGATTAAGCGAAAGCTACAATAATGAGTTAAAAGTAATGGGGAATTAGTTTGATTATTTGGAAGAATAGGTGGCAGAATATAGAATGATGAGCAAAGGAAGTATTTCCAAAATGAGGTGGAACAAAATAACTCTAAGCATGAACAATTTAACAATAGGCGACAATTAGGATCAAGGATTTCTAAAGACTGGTTATGTGAGAAACAGATGGGATAATCAATATTGATTTAAGAGTCAAACAAGTGCGAATGACATATCATTGTAGTTGTCGATCAAATAGCTAAAAATCATGTTAACATCACCATGTGCATGAGACAGGATGTAAAAAGTGTTGATTTGAAATAGGCGTAAGGTTATCCCATCATGTAAGGGTGTTTCTTTCTCTCTCTCTCTCTTTTTTTTTGGTCCCTCTTCTTTTTTCCCCCTGTCCCATAGGAGTTCCATCCGAAAGTCAAGATATTCACATGATTATCGGTTAATACAATTAGAAATATGTAGACAAAAACTTAATTGAACTCTATGGGGTAAATAAAAAGTAAAACTGAGCATCACTAAATGGAACAGAGACTTTTATAAATGTATCTTGTCTCATTAGAAGGAAATCCACATGAGGGTCTATGTGGTGACAAAAATAAAAATAATAGTACTCCCTAGTTTGTTCACGAGGAGTAGATGATAAGTTCCACGTTTATAAAGACGTAGAATTTATAGGAACACCAGTAGAAAGGTGATAGATGATGTGAGCAATAGAGTTATCCTTTATTCAAGTCACGCCCCCATGGACATATAGCTTAGAACCCTAGAAGGGGTTAAGAAAAGGAGTTTGATGCTTTACACTCTTTTAAATATAATAGTTTCAAGAGTCATGAAAAAAAAGAAATATCATACATGAAGATTGATTATGAGTAAGAAAGGTCATGTGATTTGAAGGAAGGATTTCAAGGAGTCGATGGGACAAGGATAATTAGCTAAAGCAAAAGGGGTACATATAAACTTGGTGATCATAACTCCTCCTAAGGATGAGCACCATTAGTTAGTTTAATGATTGAAAAGACATCCAATGCAGTATTGCTAAGGGAATCAACTATTGTTCTTATACAGAGTAGCGGGGATTGCATAACCCAAAAGGAATTATGAGTGAGCTTGTGCTATGGTCTAATATAGGCGTTACTAGAGCTCTTGGTTGTAATCACAGAAGTCATGGATACCTACTAGAGGTTGCATAACTATGTTATAGTATCTTGAACAAAAAGTCTAACGTTCGTCGACCTAAGCTACTATGGTTTCCTTTAAATTAATGCATCGACTCATATAGTTAAATCACATGGGCTTGATATGTTCATAAAAATGCGCTCAAGTTTTTAACCTCTATACAGTCACCTCCCATTTTTTATTTACCCCACAATCCTTTGTTTGTTTGTTTGTTTGACCTAGGTTTTCTCGATAAATCATTCTTGAATAGGACATGCTAATCTTGGAAAGTTTTTTTTTTTTTAACCTCAAAGCAATATACTCAAGTTGTTACTCCCAATTCCATACTAGCATGACTTGTGATACCCGAACATCAAATGTCCTACATTCAACCAATAAAGCTATTATACTTGTACTATATTCCTCCATTCATCATTGATCACCCCAAATTATATTCATAAATTCCGCCCACTTATTAACCAGAATATAGATTATGACCACCAAAGTTTTTGGTATGTAAAAGTATAGAACACGTGCACATATATGGCATATCTTCCCCCCCTCTTCTTTTTTTTTTAAATCATCAACTTCTTCACCTCTATCAAAAGATGTTTATTTGTGTAACAGTAATCGATGACCACAGTCGCAATATCCATTAACAGACCACATCTAAAATGTCCTCAACCACATCAGTAACTTCGTAGTTATAACCCTATTTAAAGTACGAAGGTCTCCATATCCACCAAGTACACTGTAGCCCACATAAATTCACAAAATCTTGAAATGAGTTAGATGAGAAAATGGCCTCTTTGCATGACATGCTTTGTGTGGTTTCATATGACTCATATAACACCATGTACAATACCATAGACTACTAGCCCCAGCCATTTTTATTGTCGGTCGCTTCACATCGGTTCAACATAAAGTACGGTAATAAAATTCATTTTCCTTTGCATAGAAGAACTTGATACCACATGAATCACATAAGATTGCATGTGGAGTCCTCAGGCAAGTTTTAAAAATTCGCATATCCAAATCTTAAGTATGAACCAACTATCAATGACAGTCACCCTTGTAGAATAAATGTGTTAGGGAAAACAGAGTTTTAATATTTATAAACTCCAAGTGCAAGGTTTATCGTTGAGTACTTGGGGTGTCGTCCATAGAAAATTGTGTTTGTAACTACCAGGATTAACTAAAGCGTCTCGAGTTAGGCAAAATAGAAGAAAAACAAAGGGCAAACTAAACCACGGTAACAATCATAGAAAAAGCAGCTTGGAGTTGTGATTTAACCAATAGACGAACCAACTAATCGAGACAAGTCCTAACCTACCCAAACTACATCACGAAATAGAGATGATCCGTTGCACCATTTATGACCGTCCAAACCCTCTCTCAAGGGCCATGAGCTAATCTAATTAGCCTAACCGCCTATTTTCATAGGGTTAGCCCAATTAGACCACAAAACTAGCAATCGCGGACCTAACTCGATTCGGGTACTATTTTCATGTCCCGAACTCAAATATTCCCTCTCCCACACTAGCTAATTGATCTCACCTCTTAGCATAAGTCAATTGCCCAAAAATATGGATGAAAGTTCTCTCAAACATTTCATCAAATACTTGGCAGGCGTGAAGGAAAACTCTAAAATCTAGGCATAGATTGGATATGGTTAGGCCAAATACAAAACTAATTAACCATCACGAGCCTAATCACAATTCAAGCCAACACAATCTACGCACTAAACATCACAAACACAACAAAACCTAAACTAACAAACAAGAACATAGACTTGAAGAATAAAACAGGGAGAATGAAATAAAACAAATCGAAACAACTAAATAATATGAATCAACAATGAAAACTAAACATAAAAACCAAACAAAACAAATACAAGAATTAAACCAACAAAACATAAACAAGAACAACATATAAACTAAAGAGATAAAAGGGGAGAAAACTTAGTCTTGAATTGATAAAGGAACTTGAAATCCAAAGGTTGAATCCAACGTTACAATCCTCAATCCTAAACTAACCCTCCTCTTGAGGTTTCACTTGCTAAAAACATAACCTAAACTACTCTAAGAATCACCCCAGAAGAAGCCCAAACGACCCTCTGCAAAAACGTCCAAAGAGGGCTTTAAATAGAAATTGCGAAACCAGATGATGGGCCCAGGGGCACGAACGTGTCATGTGGCACGGTCACACTGTGCCATGTGGCACGGCGTGGCACGGCCCCACCGTGCCATTCCTCTGGCACGATGGTTCGGCCCTCGGTTCGTCCCTTTTTGTCGGTTTTTGCGGTTTCGTTTTGTCCCGTCTTCATCCCTTTCCATGATGTTTGTCTTATTTGAAGTTATTTTCTATAAAATATAGATAAAATAAGTAAAAATTCTAAGGATTACGTTATTATACGAGCTAAAAGTGGGTGAAAAAGGTACATAAAATAGGACAATTTATCGCCTATCAAATACCCCCACACCTATCTTTTGCTTGTCCTCGCGAAAAACAAAATAAAAACTACCATAAGAGCCTAACTCACTTTCGTAGGAATCACGGTTGCATTTAGCGTATGCAACAAGCCCTTTGAACCCCTCAGTTGCCCCAAGTGGAAGAGTAAGGTCCCGTAAGGGTTTGCAGAAGATATACTCACGAAGTCTCAAAAAAGGAAAACATACAAAGGAGAAACAAAACTCGAAAAATAAAAATGACAAAACACACTATATACATTGGGGTAAACTGTACACAATCGGATCAACCAAAACCCCTTAGTAACTCAAGTATCAGTTTGCGCACAAGCATTATATGCATTTCAGGACACATCATCCCAAAGAATGGCATCCAGATATCAGCTTTTCACTCCACAATGCATGAGAATATTGAATCCATCCTAGCACTGATCTGCAAGTGTATCATCACCCTAAGACTTTGGCTTACTGAAATCGAACTCAGTCCCACTTAACTGACACAGGCTACCTTATTGATTTTGCTAGCATGGAAAACGAGCTTCCCTAGTGGCAATATTGCCTTAAAGGGTGGCACCCAGTAGCGCATGCCTCAAAGGGGTACTTAATTACTCATCATTCCAAACTCTTTCCTTTCCCCCCTTTTGTGTTTTCGTTTTCTTTCTCCTCTTTTCTTTTTTTTCTCCAAACTCTTCCATGCCTTAAAGGGATACACCCAGTAGCGCATGAGTTTGTTTGTTTTTGCTTTTCTTTTTGAAAAAAGGGGTGCAAGCACGTACAAAGGGAACTGTGCAGTAGATAAGTGGGAGAGCCAACCATGGAAGACTAAGAATGTAAGGGAATTATAATACAATAGTCAGGACTGGATTGCAAAGTTACAATGGACTATTGGGGTTAGAATTGAGGCCTAAAATGATAAACTTAGGGCGAATATCTATCACACACATTATATTTACATACGAGCTAATAATCAAGGTATCAGAGATCAAGGCTAATCAAAATGGTACAAAACTCCCCTAAAGCCCAAAAAGAAAAGAAAATTTTTACAAAAAGGAATAAAAGGGGAGATACAAAAACGAAAAATTCTCACAAAAATAAGAATAAAAGGGGAGATGACCCCCACACCACACCTAAATCTTACAATGTCCTCATTGGGAGATGAGAGTGACAATCACCAACAAAAATGCAAATATAGACAAAAGAAATAAATCTACAAAAATAACTATACAAAAACAAAATATAAATAAGAAAGGGCAAAAGCTATATATACAAAAAGAAAATAAAGAAAGAGAAAGAGGGAACGAATTTACCAAGTTAGGTGCGGAGTGCACCTAAACTACCACTTCCTCAAGACAGTGCTATAGGAGGTTGAAGGAGCATCAGCCACTCTGCCTCATCTCAAGACCTGAGTGACCAAATCAGACGCCGTCAAAGCTCGCAGGAGCCTATCAAACACTTGAGCAGGCAACTCAGATGAATGTAAGTAAGAGCACACAAATATGAATGCATGCATAACAACAAGTGCGCTCCTAACCATATCAAATGTGTTGGAAAAATTAAAAAAATAATCGAATGCACTACTCAATATGATTTTTCCAAGCAAGTTCTCTAGGTACAGACGATAAAGATCAAGGGAGGGATCGCACCCTCTAAGAGTACCTAGGGACTCAGACCAGTCAACCTCATTCCCCTCAAGTATCGCATGAGAATCAATGAGTAACGTATCACAACACTCTGGGGAAGGGGAGGGTGGTGAGTAGGAAGAAGAAGCATGGAACGTATCAAGAGGATGGGGGGGATATATTATCAACAAAATCAGTATTAGCTGACCCCACAACCACAAAATCCACACATGAAGTCCCTATGAGAGTTTCATGAAGATCATACTCCTCAATAAAAACATGGCCCAACTTAGACCAAGTATCATCCTAATCAACACTAGCGCTAACACCAAAGGTCTCACCTACCTCTAACTCCATCGACTGAGCTAAAGGGAAAGGTGTATCTTGAAAGGTCATGATAGATGCAGTGTTATCCCAAAGGGTATTAGGAAAGGAGGGAGGAACGGTGAGTAAAGTAGTCAAGGGATGGTCGACTACGTTCTCCAGTCCGGACTCCAGAGGAGGAAAAGATGCACCATTATCACACAGATTGACATCAAGTCTAGAAGAACTAGAGCTAAGGTCAGTCTTAGGTGATAGGTCATACTCCCGCAGTTTATTAGCAAACCAAATTTGTTGCCCATTCATTGTCTCTATTATGTTGCTAAGTCCAGCAAAACCCTCATCAGAAATATAATATGGACAAGAATTACTAGCATGATCAGAACAATGGCAAATTTTGCACACAGGAGGAGCACAATCAGGGATGCAAGGGCGTGGGATATATGAATTAGTGCAACTAATCTCATATTCATAAGTATCCCGGACCAACCAATCAAGAAAATCCCAAGCTTCATTAACATTTTTAGCACAAAAATCACAATACTCTAAAAGAGTATGGGTCTCACAATTCACACCCTCATAAACTGTATTCAAAATTTTCCACTTTTCCAAATAAAAATCATAATGAGCAACAAAGCATGTAATCTATCATAGTATCTTCAAAACAATTCATGCTCATATTGAGGAAAGTGGGAAAAAGACTTTTTTTTTAATTTTCAAAATTTTTTTTTTTTGTCATCAAAATAAAAGCCTAGTCTCAAATGGCCAAACAAGCTCTAATATTAGAAAGCGACAATTCCCCGACAACGGCGCCAAAAACTTGTTAGGGAAAAACAGAGTTTAAATATTTATAAAGCCCAAGCGCAAGGTGCATCGTTGAGTACTTGGGTTGTCATCCGTAGGGAATTGTGTTTCCAACTAGCAGGGTTAACTAAAGTGTCTCGAGTTAGGCAAAATCGAAGGAAAACGAATGGCAAACTAAACTACGCTAACAATCATAGAAAAAGCAACTTGGAGTTATAATTTGACCAATGGATAAACTAACTAATCGAGACAAGTTCTAACCTACGCAAACTACATCATGAACTAGAAATGATAAGTTGCACTATTAAAGACCACCCAAGACCTCTCTCAAGAGTCATGAGCTAATCTAATTGGCCTAACCACCTATTTTCATAGGGTTAGTCTAATTAGACCACAAAACCAGCAACCCTGGACCTAGCTCGATTTGGGTAATATTTTCATGTCCCGAACTCGGCTATTCCCTCTCTTACACTAACTAATTGACCTCATCTCTCAACATAATCAATCGTCCAAACATATGGATAAAAGCTCTCTCAAGCATTTCATCGAACACTTGACGGGCGTGAAGGAAAACTCTAAGTTCTAGGGACAGATTGGATATGGTTAGGCCAAGTACATGACTAATTAACCATCAAGAGGCTAATCACAATCCAAGCCAGCACAATATGCGCACTAAACTTCACAAACACAACAAAACCTAAACTAACAAACAAGAACATAAACTTGAAGAACAAAACAAAGAGAATGAAATAAAACAAATCAAAACGACTAAATAACATGAATCAACAATGAAAACTAAACATAAAAACCAAACAAAACAAATACAAGAATTAAAATTAACAAAACATAAATGAGAACAACATATAAATTAAAGAGATAAAAGGGGAGAAAACTTAGTCTTGAATTGATGAAGGAACTTGAAATCCAAAGGTTGAATCCAACATTAAAATCTTCAATCCTAAACTAACCCTCCTCTTGGGGCTTTATTTGCTAAAAACATAACCTAAACTACTCTAAAAATCACCCTAGGAAAAGCCCGAACGACCCCTCGTAAAAACGCCGGAAGGGGGCTTTAAGTAGAAAATTGCGAAACTGCACGACGAGCCTGGGGGCACCACCATGCCATTCCTCTGGCACGGTGGTTCGGCCCCCGATTCATCCCTTTTTGCCAATGTTTGCTGTTTTTCTTCGTTTTGTCCCGTCTTTGTCCTTTTCCATGACATTTGGTTGATTTGAAGTTATTTCTTGTAAAATATAAATAAAACAAGTAAAAATCCTAATGATTAAGTTATTATACGAGCTAAAAGTGAATGAAAAAGGTACGTAAAACAGGACAACTTATCACCTATTAAAATGCATAACCCAAACTTCACTGGATTGTAACTCTAAACTTGTTATGTTTCACGGGTATAAATGAGTAAACAGGGGAGGTCAATTGAATGCTTCCCTCCTCCATTTGTTCACAATGGGATCTTAAGATATCACCTAACTAGTCGTTGACCTTGATACAAAGAGCTCCGAACATGATAAGCCCTGATTGGTAGTCGTGCTCAATAACTCATAACCAACCTCATGTTCAATACAACTCATAAATACCCTATAGCTCACAGTGACCCTTAACCTAGCTATCATACTACAACTGTAACGCTCCAACTTGTAATCACTTAATTAACCCTAATCATCAATATTTTAGTCACTAATAGTCTAGAAGAATACGGTTAAGGCATTACCGCCATCCCGAAAGGGATAAGACTTAGCAACTTACCTAACATAAGCATTATAGCTCACTTTAAGTTACCTAGCTGCCACACAGTACATAATTTATACATATCAAGCTCAACATAATTCTAGTGACCCACAAAATAATGTTCTGATGACTTTTGACTTCCTAAAATGTCGCAATGAGCTCGTATAGACCTCATTGAGCACTCCTTACCCCCCTGGCGCTGAATAAGTAAGCACTCAACAATTTATTTACCTAAAACATAAAACACAAAAATATTCGCACAATGAGTCAAAACTCAACACGTTTACCCTTATGATGTAAAGGAAATAAATTCATTTTTCAGTGAGCGCGCGCATTTCAATTCATTTTAGTTCGAAACTGGGAAGAGAGATAATCATAATAAAACTGTTGCCGACTATTATATGAAAGTGAAACCCAAATTGATGAGCCCATA
>NCQV01073957.1:4109-15781 GCA_002740545.1 Lophocereus schottii
TACCTGTGCATGACAATGTGCCTTTGTCTGCCAACCTAGGAGGAGTAAGAGAACTCGAGTAGAGACTAGTTTTGGTTCTAATTTCCTCATTAATTTTTTGATCGAAGACTTTGATGTTAATTTCTTGTTTGATCAAATAGTATCTGCTTTCTTAATCGAAGAAGATATAAAAACCTATCAAGAGGCTATGAGGTCTATATTAGTTCCTGGAAAGAAGCCATTAAAAATGAATTAGACACTATAGTATCTAATCAAACTTGGGAGTTGCTTGAACTATATAAAGGTTGTAAACCCATTAGTAGTAAATGGATCTTCAAAAAGAAGTTAAGACCTTATGGTTCTATTGACAAATATAAAGCCATACTGGTGATAAGGGGATTTAACCAGAAAAAGGGGCTTGATTACTTCGACACATATTCTCCTGTGACTAACATAGCCACTATTAGAACTGTAGTTGCCTTAGCTGCCATCCATAGGCTTATTGTGCATCAGATGGATGTGAAAATAGCATGCCTTAATGGTGACCTAGAGGAAAAGATTCAATCCAAGGGTTGTACAATTCCTGGATAGCAGAATAAAGTATGCAAGCATAGGAAATCTCTTTACTGCCTTAAGTAAGCTCCTAAATAGTGGTATGAAAAATTTGATAGCACAGTAATATAAAATGGTTTTGTTGTGAACAACCCTGATTTCTATGTGTATTCAAAGTAATAGGTTCAGATTGTGTGATAATATGTCTATATGTGGATGACATGTTGATATTTGGCACTAATATACATGTTGTTAATGAGACTAAAAAATTATTGTCTTCTTATTTTGAAATGGACATAGGTGAAGTTGATGTAATCCAAGGGATTAAGATTAGAAAGACCAATGATGATTTTTCTTTGTGTCAGTCTCATTATATTGAGAAAGTGTTGAAGAAATTTAGCTATTTTGATGTGCTTCCAGTGAGAACTTCTTATGACCCTAGCATACATCTTAAAAAGAATAAAGGTCCTAATGTCTCCCAAAGTGAATATGCTAAAATTATAGGGAGTGCGATGTTTCTTATAAACTATACTCGACTTGACATTGCTTATACTATTAGTCGACTGAGTCGTTATACTTATAACCCATACTTGACCTGACATTGCTTATACTGTTAGTCGACTGAGTCGTTACACTCATAACCCTAATAAAGAATATTGGGATGCATTACTTCATTTGCTTAAGTACTTGAGAGCTACTATGGACTCGTACTTGCATTTTAGTAAATTTCTTGCTATGTTAGAAGGATTTTGTGATGCAAACTGGATCTCTGATAACAATGAAGTTAGTTCTACTAGTGGTTATGCATTCACGTTAGGTAGAGGAGCTATTTCATGGAAGTTTGCCAAGCAGACTTGTATAGCTCGCTCTACCATAAGCTAAATTCATTGCTCTTGAGTTGGCAAGTCAAGAAGCAGAATGGCTAAAAAATCTACTAGTAGATATGCCACTATGGGGGAGGCAGCCTACGGCTATTTCCCTTCACTGTGACTCACAGGTAGCTATCGGAGTTGCACATAAAAGTGTGCACATCGAAAAGAAGAGACACATTCGCATCAGACATAGTGCTATGAAACAGATGCTAAAACATGATGTCATCTCCTTGGAATATTTGAGATCCGAGAGAAATTTAGCAGATTCACCGACCAAGGCCTTGACCAAGCGACTAGTTCTCGACACGTTGAAGGGGACGGGAATGAAGCCCATGGATTGAGATACTGTAGTGGATACCCAATTGTGGTCAAACAAAGCCATATTGGTCTCAATATACAGTACATCTCCATCGAAATGTTGCATAGTAGTGCTTCTGAGAGGTTAAGCTCTTGTGCTTTTAATAGACCCATAGCCCATTGGGGTGGTGCTACTGAGACGTACTTGACGGATTCACCAATTGATATATGTGAGGTCAAGCAAAGTCTTGCTCTTAATAATTTCATACCATGATTATGGTAGTCCATGTTGAGAAGGACATAATAGAATTACCTACATAAGTGTGAAGGTGTGACCGCCTTCTATGAGAGGCCTTGGGATGGCTCTCTAGAGCACTTATGAGACTGGAGGTGTGCACATGGTCTTAAAACGCACAAGTGAGTTATCACAGAATACACAGTGACCATAAGGGGTGATGCGTGTTGTGGGGGTCTCAGTCAGAGTTCATCAAATTCAAGATTCATTCACTTGATAGACACAGTTGTTGCTCTACTTCACCACGTATCAATTCAATCAAAAGATATTGATGCTTAAGTATCTATTGTCTAGATCTTCTCTTTGCTAGTCTATATGCAATTAGTGGGGGATTATTGTGTGCAAATGGCATACTCTAGCTCCTATCCTACATTGGTAGTTGTAGGAGTTGGAGTGAGGCTTATGTTTGGTTTCCTACTTTGGGCCTATTGAATAACATTGGGCTTGGTTTTGGGTAAACACCACACACACGTGTGCGCGCCTCTCGCTAGTCCATTTTGAGTCAGCCACGGCGTGGGCTGTGGGCCTCGGGCCTCATCTGCTGATTTTTTGGAATTTTTTTTTAATATTTTTGGTCTGTTGACTGCATATTTTTCTCCTTAACGGCTAGTTAACCTGGTTTTTAGCAGAAAGAGTGATGATCCTGATTTGTAGCCAGGGATACACTGTGCACCACATAAGTTCAGTGGTCATCCGATTTTGTAACCAGGAAAATACTCTGCACCACTCAAGTTCCTTTTTTTTCTCATCACCAGCAACGCCACTTTTAGTATAAATAGCCTCCTCCCCAGCACCTTCAGAACACACCAAGCATCTCCTCCCTTGTCTTCTCTTTCTCTTCTTTTACTATTCTCCTCTCTGTTCTGGGCAAGCGTGATCTTGTGTATTCCAAGCTTCTAGCCGCGAATGCACGCGTTCAGCAAGCTAGCAGTGTAAACCTTGGGGAGTGAACGATTTTTTTCGATTTGCCTTGAAGTCGAGCCGAAATAGCTTTCAAGGCAGTGGTACTCCCATGGCACAACTCCGGTTCCTATTCCCTTGTCATTAATTTACACCTATTTTTCTTATAAAGCATGAATTAGTTATGGAGATCAGAAATTTGAAGAATAGGCATAAGAAGTTTGTGTTGAGTGTGAGGTTATCCATTTAAACAGCAGATGAAGTAAGCTGCTATAGAAACGTTTGTGCCCTATATTAAATTAATGAACGGTAACATTTGCATTGAATTTTGTGGTTTATTACTTACATGTTAATTCATTATATTCCACACTCTAAGAGCAATTCTACACAGGGAATGTTTGCACCCAAATAAGTGACTACTCACAAATAACTCTCAAGTCAATTTAATTCGTTCAAGTCTGACCTCCTAATGCATAATAAAGAGTTTAAATAAAGAATAGGCCTAAAACAATAAGGAAACTGAAGCATAAACAAGATCACAAAGATATTATTTTCAACCTAAGATGATAATTAAAAGTTAAACTATCAAGATAATAAAATATCAAATATTTGACATATGAAAATATTAAGATATACTCATATCCGCTTATTTCTCTATCCTTATCCTGCATCAGCCCCATCACTCAAACGAAATATTATGCAGTCATTGAGCTATTCATATCGATGACCAATTGTATATGTGATTAAATAATAGTCATAGAATAATAGTTGGACTTGCTCAAAATTACGTTTGTCGGTTTATAATTGAAAAAATATGATAAAAGCATACAATAGTTCTTCTAATATAAAAAGAAAATATCTACTTTTTTTTTACTGTTTAGTTCGACATGATCTATACAATAATATAGGAGAAACTACAACTACTACACAACTCTTCAGCTACACATAAAATCTTGATGCCAAATTTTGATTTTTCAAATTTAAGTAAGTAAAAGATGTACAATAATTAAAACCTTCTCTTTGCGGGGGCCAGCACTAGCGTTCCCCCAAAACCCTAACTTCCTATTATTTTGATGTGAGAGCCCCTCACCCCCACCATACAGAGTTTCGGTCGACGTGTTCTGCTCCGTCAGTGGGCCTGGTTGCTAACGTCTTGTCTGGTTCGGTTGTGTTGTGACTGTTGACTGCGACACTAATGGAGGCCGAGTCGTTGGAGGATTCAAAGTGATTAAACCTTGTCGAGGCTGAAGATGAAGTGATTGAGTTTGAGACGGATGAGATCGAGGATGCCAAGGCCTAGCTTTCATTATGTCTGGTCGAGAAACTCAACACGAAGAGCTCCTTCAATCCCAAGGCCCTGAAGCAAACAATGAAGAACACATGGAGGGCTTCTCAGGGGTTTGTTATCATGGATCTAGATCAAAATCTTCGTACCTTTAGTTCTTTTCACTGGGGGATAAGGAGTATGTCCTCGAAGAAGGGCCTTCGGCCTTTAATGGGCTCTTCTTTCTGTTAAAAGGACTTGATCCAAACGAACAGCCATTGAAGATCGAGTTCACCTCAGCACGCTTCTAGATTAAAATTTATGACCTACCAATGAGCATGAGGAACCTAAAGTTTGTCGAGTACTTAGGTAATAAGATTGGCAAATTTATGGAAGTAGACCAATCTGATTTACTCATCCCATCCAAAGTTCTAAAGTTGCGAGTTGACTGAAATCTCCATAAACCCCTATGCAGAGGCGCAATGCTGAAAGTGAACAGGGAGGCAACTTGGCTCAAAATGAAATATCTAAAACTCTCGAACTTCTGCTACGCTTGCGACATGCTTGGGCATGTATACAAACGTTGTGAGTAGTACGAAATTAATATCTCAAAAACTAAGTTACAATATAGACCATGGATCTGAGCCTCTTCCATCAAGAACAAAACTAAAGAACTGGAAAAGGAAATATTGAAGTTGCGTGAGGCCAACTGTGGAGTTAAAACGAAGATGAAACTGAACTTTTCTAGTGGAACCTCCTCGGCTATGAATACAGGCCAAGTTTTCATTACTGTAAGTGGAGATATGGTGAAGAGGAAGAACGAAGCCAATGCTGATTTCACACTGTAAGAGGCCACAGTTCGAGCTGTGGAGCAATTAAATGCCAAGAACTACTCTGACAAACCAGCGGTGGAGGTTACCTCGTAACCCTGCCAAGCCAAGTGAGTATCTTGTGCCTAAACTGTCGGGGTCTTAGCAAGGCCTGAGCAGTTGATAACCTTTGGCGTATATTTGGAGGCGTGAAACCCAGCTTGGTTTTTCTCTCCGAAACCAAGCTGTCCTGCATGGAGATTAATTGGTTGGTGGACCAACTACATGATTATGATGCAGTATATGTTCGGTTGACTTAGCAATGCTCTGGTCAAAACCAATAAATGTCAAGCTCTTCTCATGAACTACAAATCATATTGACATCACGATTAAGTGGCACATCGATGCTGATGAACAGAGATTCACAAAGTTGTATGATTTTTTGGAAAAAGAGAATAAACTCAAAACTTGTGATCTACTCCTCGATTTGAAGCAGCACTGCTTATCTTGGCTTATGAGGGGTGACTTAAATGAAATACTGTTCAACTATGAGAAGAAATGTGGCCCAACAAAACCACGGGCAATCTCGGATGCGTTCTTTAAGACCCTCAACATATGCGATCTGTTTGACTTGGGGTTTTCATGATATGATTTCATTTGGCGGAATCGTCAAGATGGTGCTAACTTTGTGGAAGAAAGGCTTGACAGATTCTGCGCCAACTCAGAATGGAGCACCAAGTTGCCAGATGCTAGAGTCACCCACATCGATGAAGACTTCTCTAATCACCTCCTCATTGTCCTCAAAGCCTTTGAAAGAAGTTACCAGAGGAAAAAGGCANAATGGAGGAGGCGAAAAGGAGGTGGTGAACAAGGTGTAGGGATGTGCTTACTCAGATCCTAACCAAATGTTTATATGCTTGGGCAAGGTCAAGCACTACCTAGAGGAACTTAGCATGCGGAGTCTTAATGCTTTTGGCCACATTCAATCTGAACTCAAAAAAAAGGCCAAGACAAGCTTAAGCTCACATCGGATGCTAGTGCGAGTCGAGCCATTTTTTAAGAAATCAGCGAGTAAAGGAAAAAGGAGGAGGTGTTCTGGTGGCAAGGATCTCGGACCGATTTCTTACAATTTGGGGATCATAATTCAAGTTGGTTCCATCAAAAAGCTAGTGCTTCTCGTTGGGTTAACCATATCGCAGAGCTCAAGGATGCCCATGGGAATATTTGCACCCACCCGAAAGACTTGGCGTCGGTCATTGTTGATTTTGTAAGAAACCTCTTCACAACCAAAGGTTCCAATAACATTGACTTAGTTATAGATAAAGTGCCACCAAAGACTTAGTTATAGACAAAGTGCCACCAAAAGTTTCCTTCAACATGAATGGGCAACTTTGTCAACTCTACGCACCTGAAGAAGTCTACAAAGGATTATTTCAGATGCATCCAAGGAAAGCTCCAGGACCAGATGATAGGAACCCATACTTCTTTCAAAGGTTTTGCCAATTGAGGGAGAAGATGTTACTCAAGTAGTTCGGCATATTCTCAATGCAGATGACTTCATCCAGGCTTTCAACCACATGCATGTTGTACTAATTCCAAAAAAACATGCCCTTAATTATATAAAGGACTTTAGACTTATTAGCCTGTGTAATGTGATCTACAAGCTTGTTACGAAAGTCATTACTAATAGACTAAAGGTTCATCTTCCTTATATTATTTCTGAGAATCAGAGTCCTTTTATACCTGGACAAATGATTACTGACAACAACCTTGCTGCATTCAAAATTTTTCATGGCATGTGTATGAGACCCAGAGTGAATGGTGGTATGGCCCTCAAACTTGACATGACTAAGGCCTTTGATAGAGTTGAATGGGCTTTCCTACATACCATCATCTTAAAAATGGATTTTCGTGCTGATTGGGTCAACCTTGTTATGAAGTGCATGGAAATCGCTTCCTTCTCCCTCATTGTTAATGGAGAGCCTAGGGGATTCGTTAAGTCTAGTAGAGGCATTAGGCAAGGCAAGCTCATCAGCACTTATCTTTTCCTATTTTGTGCAGATGGCCTCTCTTATCTCTTTCACAATGCAGCATATAGAAACCCCATTAGGGGCTACCTTATTTATCGTGAGGCACCATGCTTGTCAAATCTATTGTTCGCTAATGATTGAATCATTTTTTGTGGTGCAAATAAGGACGAGGCGCACATCGTGAAATGTATTTTTGACCTTTATGAGTCAGCCTTAAGGCAAAAAATTAATTTCTCCAAGTCAAATGTCCTACTTTGGAAAGGCACCCCCTCCCCAAAAGAAAGACGAGGTGCTTCTACTTTTGGACATCTGAGAGATCCTATCCTAGGCTAAGTATTTAAGCCTTCCTATAAAAGTTGGGAAGTTCAAAAAGAAGACATTCATACCCATCAAAGATCGTATCTGCAACAGCACAAATGGGTGCTTGGGTAAAAATCTATCTTGGGCGGGTAGGAAGGTGCTCGTAAAGGTGGTTGCCCAGGCCATTCTCACATATGCGAGGAGCGTTTGCAAGCTCCCAAGTGATTTTACCCATAGCATACAAGCTTCAGCTATTAACTATTAGTGGGGTCATGACGATTGTAAAAGTAAGATTCACTGGGTGTCAAAAAGCAAACTCTTGCGCAGCAAGTTCTTGGTGGTTTGGGAATTAGAGACTTGGAGGCTTTCAATCTCGCATTACTTGCACGACAAGTTTGGCGACTTCCACACTTTAAACAATCACTTACCTTAAAAACTCTCAAAGCCAAGTATTTTCCTTCCAAGGGTATTCTTGATGCGGAACTTGGGAATAGACCAAGCTACACTGGGAGGAGCCTCCATCAACTGCTCCGGGTGGTAAAGAAAGGGTCCCTTTGGTTTGTTGGTGATGGGTGGTCCCTAAATATATGGGATTCCAAATAGACCCCAAGGCCGGACTCCTTCAAGGTCATCAACCCCATCAAGCCCGAGGCAAGGCTTTTACGAATAAGTGACTTAATTGACCGGGAAAGAGGTGACTAGAACATGCCCATGATTAATTCAATCTTTCTACCCATTGACGCAGAGGCCATCTCCTCTGTCCCTCTGTGTTCCTCTTGGCCAAGAGACAGACTAACTTGCCACTTTTCTAATTCGAGTGAGGTAAACGGTGAAGTCAGCTTACCATTTTATTTTACAGGCTCAAGATCGAGACACCTCGGACAGCAGTAGCATTGCAATGCAGTCCCTTTGGAGAAGTCTTTGGCATTTGGATATTCCCCTGAGGATGAAAATGTTCGCTTGGAGGGCATGTTCAAGCACCCTTTCTTCCAATTACACCCTAGTGAAACGTATCTAGGACGTTGATACGAGGTGTGAACTTTATGGGGAGTGCAAGAACCGGACACTCACGTCCTTCTTTTTTGTCCGCATGCCTCCAAAATCTAGGCTTTGCGAACTTCTTCTCCACTTGTAAGCTCGAACTGTGTTGGATGCCATACTCACGATCTAGGAAAGAAACATGCTAAGCTAAGCGAAGTCAGAGCAATCATGTGGTCTTGTTGGAATTCCTACAACGATTGCTTATTCCAAAACCATCTACCAAGCCTGGAACGAGCTATTGCTAAGGCTCTTATATTCATTCACGAGTTTAGAGTCGTCGTTGACCATTTCGTCATGCTCTTGGACCACCCCTCTGTGGTCTGGAAGGCACCTTGCTCGGGACTCATTAAAGTCAACTTTGATGGGGCCAAGCTTGGTGAATGGGGAAAAGGTTAGGGAGCCGTGGGTAGAGATTCAAGTGGCAGCATCCGATTTTCTTATGTACAACAAGCAGCGATTTCAAGGGAGCCGAGTTTGGGGAGGCCAGTCTTTGCTTTGAAATGTGCATGGGATATGGGCTATAGGAAGATCATCTAGAAGGCAATTGTTGTAGACCCATTTCGAAGCTGCAGTCCAAGAGCTGTTCTAGTACTTTTTCGGGCTTTGTATTAGAATATATCTTAAGTCTACCTTGTTGTCTTATTTTCTGCAAATTTTCACATGTTAAGATAATGGAGAATCGAGTGGCTTGGGCACTCGCCCATCTCTAGCCTTTTAATACTTCTTGCAGGGAATGACTTCAGGATGGCCCAGATCACATCACTGATCCGGCTATGCAGAACCTTAGTTTGAACTCATTACATGATTAATACTATTCCCCAGATTGTCTCAAAAAAAAAAAAAAATCTGATTTTTCCTTCAAAAGATCCCACCGATGTCAATCAATTCAAATGTGGCAAGCCGTTGTCTGGGCAAATAGGCAAGGTCTGCAGTGGGGTCCTGTTGAGTTAAGTGATTGGCTGAAACTGGGGGCCTTTTAATTACTTTTTCAAGGTGCAGCCCACAGATTGGAATCGTTTCTTATATCAATTATGGAATTTTCAAAAATGATAAATTTTCTTGCGTTGATCTTTATCCATATCATGTTGAAACTCCACGCCGCCCTTGGATCTCTTTCAATTTTAATTTCAACATGGCTTTTTTGTTCTTATTATTTTTGTTTTTTGTCTTTCTTTTCAAGATATTTCTTATTTACCTGATATTTAAAACTGTAAGTGGCTGTATTATTTATTTGAGTATTTATTTAGGTCAAGTTGCATGCATGTACATCAACTGATTCTTGATGGTAACATTTATATTCATAAAAGCAAAAGAATCTCATTCCAAAAGCTCATAATATTGAATCAATAGTACTATTCAAATTTATATTTGAATTTTATATGTGTAAATATTTAAATTTTGGAGGTTGTTAGATAGTTTGTTATTATCAATATTAGATATTCGAGTTTAAATTTTATGTACATCATTGATTATTTGCATCTATCTTCACACCTCAACGGGAAAAATATATATACTTTTATATATTTAAGTTTGATGCCTTACATCTTAAACATTGTTGAACACATTAATGTAATGTTTGGTTAGATGTANTGTAATGACAATATAACGCAATCAACTTTGCAACGTATTCGTAATCACTTAGTTTGCTGTAATCATAATTACAAGATAGTCTTTTTATTATAATATTCTCATACAACCAAACCAAGTAATACAAACATAATTACAAATTTGTCTACATTATAAGATTGATTATATCTAACCAAACATTACATAAATGCATTCACTAAGAAAAATAAAGCTTAGATCATAAGTTATTAATATATGCTCAAAATATGCGAAATATTATTCAATAAGAATTTATATATTGTCTCTCAAAATAACCCCTCCACTCAAAATTGGTGCTCATCATAGCTTTGTTGCTAGAGTTGGGTAATAGGTCAGGTCGGATCAGATTCGTATTCGTATGGAACTTAAACGGGTCAAAAATCCCTCGACCTGTACCTGACCCCATTTATTAAATGAGTTAGAAAACCTTGACATATACCAATTTAATTTTAAAGGCGTTGACCTGTTTAAGATAAACAAGTCACTTAATTACTCATTTGCCCATTTAATATTTTCGAGTAATACTTGATTACATGGCATTGGAAATTAACTTTACATCCCACATTAAGTAATCACTGCCTAAAGTTCCCCTGACTTATAATAATTCACATTTTCATATTTATTTTTATTTTTATTTTTTTGTGATCTTAATTATCAAATAAAAGGGTGAACAGGTTAATAATAAATGGGTTGACATATTTACCTATTTAACTAAACAGATTAAATATATATTTTTTCGTTGAAAATCTCGACTTGAACCTAACTCGTTTAATTAAATGAATTAAATGTGTCAACTCATTTAATTAAACGGGTTAAAAATCTATAATCAAACTACTTAATTTCATGTCAAGTTAACTTTGCCTATCTCTAATTGTTATATCCATTTTCTGTATCAAATACTCTTACCCTTTTTCGGCTGTACTATAAACAGAAAACCCAACTAGCAATTACCTTCACTTTAATCTTTTAGGTGATTAGAAAAAGGGATAGCGGGATGCTAGAAAACGCATGTTAGGTACACAATGTCAGATGGATGACGGTCCAGGTCTTGCATCACTTAAGTTGTGGGAAACTATGGGCAAGCTTTGATGCTAAGCAAAAAGTATTAGAATATAAAAGTGAATATTATTTTATATTGATAAAAAATTTAAAGAATATGAAAGTGAGTGTTATCCTATATTGAAAAAATTAAAGGGCATGAGCTTGTAAATAAGCGTGTGAGTTACTCCACCTATTGCCAATTGATTTTGGGATGGAATCTCATTTGTACTTATATACATAACTCTTTATTTATAGCCCAATTGATATATAAAATTCAACATGGTATCAGAGCGAGTTGTTCGATCTTGATTTGCCACAGTCCCCCGTTTGATTAAAATTGTGTGCACATGTTAGGTCTTATTAGTAACCTACACTTGAGGGAACGTATTAGAGTGTGAAAATGTATATTGTCACACATTAATAAAAATACAAAAAAATGAAAGTGAATGTTGTCTTACATTGAAAAAAATAAAGGGTTTGAGACTTTATATAAGTTTGTGAGTTACTTCATCTATTGTCAAGTAGTTTTGGGACGAAATCTCATTTGAACTTATACATACATAACACTTTATTTATAGCCCAATTGATATATAAAATTTAATAGAAGATTAAGGTGGAGACAACATATCCACATAAACACCGACTTTACAGTCACTGATCAATAATAATTTCATTTTAGGTATTAAA
>NCQV01073957.1:19104-30447 GCA_002740545.1 Lophocereus schottii
GGAGATGGTAAGGGAACATATGACAGTTGTCTTTGGCTGGGAGGCAAGTTCTGGCGTTGCCGTCAATTGGTCTAGAACCCAAGTCCAGAGACTGCATCTGAGCCAAATGTATGCACAATCAATCTTGTATGGCTACTTCTTGAAGTCTGCTTCCCTAAGATTTCAATTGGAGCACAGCCTGCCTCAGACCTATCAGAACATTCCTTTTGGTAGCTGGACACTGCTTCCGGAGTGTGGGTCCTCTGGATTTGAGGATGCTGTTCTTGGGCAGATGGTCACCCCAAGATCCACAACACTGAGTCCGGTATCCTGCAGTCCCGCGAAGAAAGAAGCAAAATTGAGGTCCTATTTGACTGGTTTTGACATGCAGACAAAGGAGGTATGTGCAAAACTGAAATCAGAGGAGGCTGGTGAACTTATAGATAAACATTGTTCTGCCCTGTTTGGGAGTGATAAGGCCAATGACTCTGTCAATGATGAGACGATCTTAACTTCTCTATCTAGTTTGAAGAGATTAATTTTGGAGGCAGTTGCGTTCGGTTGTTTCCTATGGGATGCAGAACAGCGCGTTGGTGACATCTACAAGCTTAAAGATATTCGGTAGATGCGATCAAAGACACGGGTTCTTGGTTGATTTTGTATATATAGGTTTTTACTACTCTAAGCCTGCTTTGAGGTGTATAGTTAATGTGAGGTATGCTTCTAAGTTCTATTGTGCTACTTCTGTATCTACCCATGGACTCAGCCAGCTCTAGGATATCTACGCTATGAGACCATTTTTTGTTTTTTTTTGTTTTTTTGGTAGCTGAGCATCTTTAAGTTGTCTAACCCTTATTTTGCATACGTGAAGTTTGTTTTGTCCAAGTTCTTGCGGAGATTATGCCAGACAACTGCATTTTGTGCTGATCACTGAATTATTACTTGGTATAATGCTCTGATTGCTTCCTAATTAGTACTCAATCTGGTTGCATCACCCTGTCTGGTGCAGTCGATGAGATTTGGTGGCCTTTATGTCATCTTCGCTTTGTGAATGTTGACAATTGTCTTGGGTATAATTTTGACTTGTACAACAGCTTTATACAGTTCTGTCCAAATGGTAATTTTAGAGACAACAACAACAACAACTCCTAGTGTGGGTTCCGCTTTCGCGGGGTCTGGGGTGATTCAGCTGTAGACAACCTTATCCCTACCGGTATTTCTACCCATAGAGAGGTAATTTTAGAGAGATTATTGTTATTAACCTGCTGCTTGTAATTGCATTACATGTCTGTAGCAATAGAGTTGAAACGGTATAGATTGGAACTTCCTTGGGGACTGGAGTAACAATAGCAATTTGGTTTGTTGTGGAACTTGTTGCCTAGGTTGGAGCAACAGTTGGTATATGTCCACCTGATTGTACAAATTGTTGCCGAGGTTGGAGCAACAGTTGATATATGATCCATCCTGTTATACAATTTGAACAACCAGATCTACAAATTGCCCATTTGATGCCATGTGTAAAAAACAAAGAAAACTGTCGGACTTCGGCTCACTAAAAATAGCTTATAGTTCACTAAAATATACTGTTGTGCATTCAATTTCGCTCATTAAAAATAATGTATAGCTCACTAAAATATTTTACTGAGATGAGATACAATTTTAGTGAGCTAATACATAGTTTTAGTGAGCAGATATGTCGAAACTAATATATCTTATATACTCAAGTTTCACTTACCGGGAGTTGTTATTGTACTCAAGTTTCACTTAGTAAAAATATTATAGAATTTATTAAATGTGCTATTATACCAAAAAAATATTATTATGAATCTGAAACTCACTAAACTATATTCTAGTTATCTATATTCTTTTTAGTGAGTTATAATATTTATTTACTGAGTTGTTATATCATACAACCGGTTGTACAGAAGTAATTGTACAATCAAATTTCAACTCACTAAAAATCTATAGTTCACTATAGTATTTAGTAAGCTGATATATAGTTTTAGTGTGTTAATATATACTTTCAGTGAGCGGATAGATCAAACCAATGCATCCTATGTACCCTAGATTTCACGAAGTAAAAATACTATATAACTTATTAAAATGTGCTATTGTACTAAAAAATGTTATTGTGCATCTGAAATTCATTAAATTATATTCTAGTCGCTTATATTTTTTTAGTGAGTTATGACATATATTTAGTGAGATATGACATATATTTAGTGAGTTGGAATATATTTAATTAATTCACTACGTTTCTGTTATACTTACAAAAAATAATACAAGCACCCTTATGTCATAGTAAAAAATGATTAAGGTGTAACATAATCCAAGAACTTGATAATATTATTTGCTGGCTATCTATACTATTCTTTTTAGTAAGCTATGTTATTTATTTAGTGAGTTATGATAGCTATTTGATGAGCTATAAAATGTATTTTCTGGCCAATATGATTTAGCGTGGAGTACTAATCATTCACAATAAAAAATAAGTGAATAAACAATATAGTACACAATTTTAGTTAGTACATATACTTTTTTGTTTATATTTTAAGGTATGATATATTCGTCTTTTAGTGAGTTAAGACTTATATTTAGTGAGTCATGACATACTTGTAGTGAGTTGGATTAAATTTGTGTTATACTGATTAAATATGTATAATATGAATGTGCTTATGTCATGATAAAAGATAATACAAATATTTCTTACTAACATTGTATTGCTCATTAAATATATTATATAACTCACTAACATATGCAGTATTACTCACTAATGTTGTATCTATACATACAAAATTTGTCGCGAATTTTTTTCTTATTTTTGTTTTTTATAATAAATCTATATGCTTCTATTGAATAAAAATACGGATAATAAATATACAAATTTTCAATTAATATTTATCTTAAAATTAGAATTTTTATACAAAAATAGTGAACATAGATCCATAATATAAATACAAGTGTATGCCTTAATATTTCAATGGAAGAATTTAAAAAAAATTAGGATTTTTTTTTGAAAAGCGATTAAAAGACTTTTAGGATGAAAAGAATAATAATCCAAAAAATAGGCTTTGTTTTTTCCACGAATTGAACCCATGACCTCACCAATTTGAGTAAAACACCCTTATCACTCCACTACTCACCCATTCCTACTATTAGTGTTGATTATAATTAATGTTGAATTGGAGCACCTTCTGTATAATTTACGGCTAGTGGTGAGCCCGAGTGGATAATTGAGTTGTCCATCCAATTGTACGTAATAAATTGCGGTTGGAGCAAAGAGCATTTGGAGATGAGGAAACTGAAATGTATATGTCTCACAATCCTATCTATCTAAACAGGTGTTGGCGATTTTAGGTTTTTTCGGTGGCAACTCTTCTATTTCATTGGAATTGAGTTGCCATTAATTTATATGAGTCAAAAGTTTTCTTGTTACGAATTCTCTCTTTCTATATGCAACTTGAGCTTTTTTTTTTTTTTTTAAGGGGTTCAATGGCAAACGGGCAAATTGGGGCTGATCCCCTACACAAAAATTGCGAAAAGCATTTGATGCTTTTGGCGCAGGAGGACAAAAACAAGATCAACACACGAAGGAGCAAATGATCAATCTTACTGAAGATTCTTGAGATGAATCAAGATTGCCCTAGTGCAAATCTTCATCACACATATTAAAACACCCTACAAGAAGTAGGATCTAGTGTGTTCTTAAAACATTAGGTAACCTCCCCCTTGAACTTTACAAGAGATGTTACTCAAAATGATGCAAATGCTCTAAGGATCGAAGTACCTATTTTCTCATTTTTTTTTTTTAATAACTATTTGGGCATTGAGATTGGATGCATTTTAGTTATTTGGGCATTCCATTTGATTCTTATGGCTACTATAATTAGAAGACCTCATCTTCATTTCGTATGACCTTATTCTTTTCAATTGAAATTTACTGAACTCATTTGAAACAAATTACGGGTGTTTCATAGGGTAAAATTATTTTTCTTAAAACAAATTATTTTTCTGAAAATAATTTTTTTATTTTACACTGTTTGATAAAAGGCAGAAGAAAAAAATATTTTTAAAGAAAAATTATGTGACTCCGTGGGAAGAAAATTGTTTTCCTTTGGAACAGTTGGGAAAATCATTTTCCAGCTATTTGCCCGATTTTCGTTGTCTTCTCAGCTTCTCCTCTCTCTTGTTCCCTAGCTTTGCTTCCACCTTGCCTCTGGCACTTTCAGATCGAACGATGGCCACTAACCCTCCCTCGTCTTCTTCTCTCTTCACTCTCACCTAAAAATCATTTTCCAGATTGAACGATGCCCGATTTTCCAGCGGAATTGTTATCTTCTCTCTTCACTCTCACTCATCTTCCAAAGATCAACGATGGCGAGTAACCTTCCCAGTTCGGATAAATAAGGTATCTGTTGCTTAGATTGGCTTAGGGTTTTGATTTATCATGAATTGTTTGGATTGGTTTAAGAATTTCTCAAATTTTATCTTTGATTTGGTTTGCTAGGGTTTCTTAACTGTAGCTGAATAACCTGAAATTGAAGAATTTCTTTGTTGGACGAATCCTTTCTCTTTTCTGCTCATAGTAGTTCAGGTGTCCCTCAAAGTTCTACTTGTGCTGGATTTTACTCCAATTTTGGTCTGAATTTGTTGGTTTGCCAGAGTTTGGATTTCGCTAGGGTTTGCTAGGGTTTTAGTCCTTTCTCTTTTCTGATTTTGGTTCTAATTTTGCTCCAATTTTGATGTGAATTTGTTGGATAAAAGTTGAATTGGTATATTATTCTGCCAAAGTTTTGATTTTTATGAAGAATTTGCGCATTCAATCTGCAAAAGGGGGTGTAGAAGTACATATAGAATAAGGACATTAACCAATAGGCATTAACATCTTAAAACAGGGTGTAGATTTTTCCCCTTAACTCTCATGGGTTTCCTTCAACTCTAATGGGTTTCCTTTAACTTCATGAAACTGAAATTCTCCAGAAACCATTGTAGATATTTCCCCTTAACTGTCATGGGTTTCCTTTAATACAAGCTTGTATCATTTCGAGCATTGTTTCATTTGGAGCCTTGGAGTTGTGTATTCCCACATATAAATGCTTTTTAGATAGAAAGCATACACTCATTAGACCGCAAGTATATCCTTTATGGAGGCTAGATCCCAAATTTGCACCCTCACAGCAGCAGAATTCCATTTCTCTGCATTTCTAAGGCTTACACCTCCAAGTTCCTTATTCCTTATTCTTGTATATGATCAGAACTGACTTCATTGAGGTTGGTCACTTGTTCCGTTTTCTTCTTCCATCTATTTAAAGTGCTTATGTACATTTTTGTAGCATCCAACAGCCCTGGTCTAAATGTATATCTTTTTTTGTTTTTTTGTTACCTGGATGGCCAATGATTTAAATGAGGAGGAAGCTGTGGTCATTGGTGCTACCACTGGTTTTTTGGGGGCTACGGTGGTCTTGCATAGGAACCATATTAATAGAAACAACGATCATGAAACTAGGATTCCTCAAATCCCGTATCAGCCTTATGTCAACAGAGATGTCGACCGAGAGAATTATATCAATAGTGTTTTGTGTTGTGGGGATACTCATTGCCTTAATTAGATTCGAATGAGGCCCGGTCCTTTTTTTAAATTGTGTGAAATACTTGAAAGGAGGGCACTTCTTTTAAACACGAAGCATATGAGTGTGAGGGAGCAAGTTCTAATGTTTCTTCACTTAGTAGGTCACACTGTGAGGTTTAGGGCAATTGGAAGAAGATTTTTCGATCTACTTGGACAGTTCATAGCTATTTTCACATAGTTCTAGGAGCCATCTTAAAATTATATCCTGATTTCATGCACCCTCCTAACTCTTCAACGCGTTCCAAAATTTTGGATAACCCTAGATTTTATCCATGATTTGAGAATTGTATTGGAGCTTTGGATGGGACTCATGTGATGACATCTGTTCCAATTGAAGATCCAGATAGGTATAGGAATAGAAAAGGTACATTATACCAAAACGTCTTGGCTGTCATATCCTTTGACGATATCAAATTCACATATGTGTTAGCCGGTTGGGAATGATCAACACATGATTCTAGAGTGCTAAATGATGCACTATCAGGAGGGTTTCGTGCTCCGGAAGGTATGGTTTAGAAATTTGTTTTGTTTCATGGAGTTTTCCCTTATTCGAATATACTGCATAGGATCTTAATGAAACTTTTGAATTTTTGTAAGAAAGTATTTTTTGCTAGATTCTGATTATATTCTTCGAAAAGGCTTCCTTCCCCCATATATCGTTATCATCTCACAGAGTTCGATAAGAGCTCCCCACCAATGATTACTAAGGAATTGTTCAATCTACGACATTCTTACTTGAGAATTATCGTAGAAAGAGCATTTGGGCTGCCCAAAAAGCGATTTCGTGTGTTGGATGCGAAGCCATTTTGGGAATTCGAGATTCAAGTAAAGGTTGTTCTTGTGTGTTGCGTGTTACACAACTTTCTAAGAGGCATTGATCCAAATAACCAAATTATGAGAGAGGTGGACTGAGAGTTCTCACAGGATATTCAAAGGCTAATACTTTTACGAGGAGAAGAGCGAGAAGAAAATCAAGCATGGAAAACAAAGAGAGATGCAATAGCAAATGCAATATGACACTGTTTTTAAGATGCTTATGCTACCCTTGCCTAGGTTGGACTTTAAGATGCTGATTCAGCCGAGCCTTTACATGATGAATTGATTTAAGATGCTGGTTGCTAGTTGTTTTCTTTTGAATTATGAGTAGTCTTGTTCAATTTCTATTATTTCAGGGTTGGTTGTTTCATGGATAGTTCTATTCCTTTCTGATTAATTGTTGTTTCTTTTAACAGGCGAATTTAACTCATAAAAAGTATTTTAACAAGACAATTGATATATATGATGAAACGACTATTGTGGTTGGAAAGAATGTCACTCGAGGAAGTGGTGCCAAGTCATTTGATGATGTTGAGATACAGTCATATAACTGAGCTGCGAATATGGAAGAAAAAGGTGACGGTGACTATGAGTTCGTGAAAGAATATAATAAAAAATCGATTTCAAATGCGCTATTGGAATCAAGAAAAAGTTGAAAGAGAACCTGTGACGACGACTTAGAACTTCAAAATATCTCACCCAAATGACAGAAGTCGCTATGGCTCTATAAAAGATATCTAAATTCAAGCTCGACGTTGACCTTCTTTATCAAGAAGTGATGAAAACTGAAGGGTTTGAAAAGGACTTTTTGCGTAGTGCTTTCGATTGCCTTGTAGAGCGTGAAAACCTTATAAATAGTTTTGTGGCGAAGAATGAAAAAGTGAGAAGGATTTGGCTTAAAAAAATTCAAGGAGAACAATTGAACGAAGTGATGTTTCTCATCCACCTCAACCTTTGTACCCTCTTTTTTTTTTTTTGAGTCTCTCCTTTTTTGATTAAGGAGAAGTGGAGAACAAACAGTTAAGAATTATAATTTTGTAAGCACTGTTTGATAACTAAATTGACTGGTTATCTATTAGCTTAGCCTATAAATTCCAAACAGTTGAGAATTATTGTCTTGAAAAATGGTTTTTCATTCTATCAAGCAACAGAAAATGAGGTGGAAAGAAAATGATTTTTCATTCTATCAAATAGCAAAAAATGCAGGTGGCAAATTATTTTTCTTAGGAAAACATTTTTCATAGAAAATGATTTTTCGAGAAAATGATTTTTCCCTTTAGCAAACACACCCTAAAATGCATTTATCATTATTGAACTGAACTGAACTAAATTTAACTAATTTTTACTGAACTAAACTGAATTTATTCTAAAATAAGTTGATAAAAACTCGGCCTAAGACATGCTAGAGATACGCAATACAATTTTCATATCTTCTAAGTCTGTCTATTTTGGATGCTTATATAGATTATGCGACAGATTTTCAAATGTTTATCTAGACTTTCTTTGCCCATTTCTATGGAGCAGTAGATAGTCTATGATTTTTAAATATGGAGTCAATTGGAATCAGTCTCTCTATAATTTTACAATTTAAAAGTAAGACTATTACATCCTACCATACACCCCATCTAGCGACGGGATTGTGGGGATGTTGGATATTGGATTATTCTTTGCAGCTACTGATACGGGCCTTTGGTTCATGACGATAAACTGATTACATGCTGAGCCGTTGCTGGTAGTTGGGTTGGGCTAAGTTGTCTGTCGTTGGGGACAAACTGGGCTACTCTTAACTGTACATTGGGCCGCAATTAGGACACTCATTTTTTTCTGCCATTTTAACCTTCACAAGTTTACTCCATAATCGGTTGATAACTCAACCTTTCAGCTGCTTTTACCATCACAACTTTTCTGAAGATTGGCAGTTGGTGTCGGATCCAATTTTGAAGGCTGAGGTGTCCGGGGATTGTCCTCTTTCTAACTAGGAGATGTATTTAGCAATTTCAAAGGCCTATTTTGACTAGGGTACATTAAAGAAAGGGTAAATTTTAATTCGACAAATAAAGTTTTGGGAGAGATATTGATAATAAGAGCTGAAATCCATCCACCATAACCTATTCTTTTTTGTCTAGTTTAAACTTAGAAAAAGTCAAAGATAAAATTCACATACATCTCTCAAACTCGATCACCCCATGCTACCAACGTGCCGTGCACATGACTAAAGTTAGGAAAGTGTGATACTGTGATCCAACACGATAATATGATCTAAACCCGACCTGACATTACTAACAGAAACATGAACTCGATACGACCGAATCGATTTCGATCCAAAATTTGTACGATTTAACTTTGTACTGTGAAAATATGTTATTTTTCAATTATGAGTAAATCTAAATTATTTTCAAAGTTAACACGAAATTGACCCGTTTATTAAATGGATCATCCCAAACCGACCCTTTATCCAGCTCTACGCATAACAGCATGTGTAGGTACTGCTTTTTCTTTTTTCCTTTGGGTTAGATGGGTACTCACCAACCAGATGTACATGATAAAACAATCTAGTGTTTTAGTGGGAATAGTAACTGGTCAGAACGATCAAGTATGGGACAAGTTCGTGAAGACTTCACCTTGAAGGAGTCTCTTCCACACAACTCTTCAGTACCAGGAGAAATGTGGACGATCTTGGGTCTTAGCCATGGAAGACACTCGNNCATTTTAATTAAAGGAAAAACGCACTCAATACGGGCGGGTAGATCTAAACATATAATACATGTGGGATGTAGCTATGTTACTGGAAAAAGGAAAAAAAGGATACTCCCGCCCACGCTTTGGACAAGTAGTATCCCCAAAACAGTAATATCAGTAACCGCCTCGTGTACATTCTTCCATTGCCTTTCTTCACAGATTTGGTACTTTGAGGGTCGGCCTTCGACCATCCTAGCCCTCCTATCTAGGGATGAGCAAAAAAAAATTAGGCACCCGATTCCGGACACAGAACCGGTTTGAATCTAGCGGGTACGGGCCCGGACTTAGTTAAACTGGTTCCAGAATCGGTTCTAAAATTTAGGACCCATTTATAACCGGTCCATTACCGGGTCCTAAAATTTTGGATCCGAACCCAGTATTCGGTACACTATCATAATTTAAAGAATTTTGATGGAAAAAATATAAAAATTAAACCCTTCTTCTTCAAGTGATGTATCTTTTGTACCGAATCCTACTCTCAACTACCTTAGTTTAACCCCTTGTCTTGTTTGCTTTCAATTTATCCCCAACTTGCTTTTTATGTATCTCGACTGTTATGGGTTTCTTCCTTCAAATTTTAGTAGTTCTCCGCATGAGCTATGTTACTTACTACGTATTTGTTTTTATATTATTTTGACAGTTTTCCTCTTTTTCGCTCTCTATTTGAATTGAATTAAAATAATTTTAGGTTTCCCATTTGTTTTGTAATCTTGATTTGTGGGTTTCTGATTAAAATTATCCAATTTTCTGAATTTATTTTAAAATACATGAATCTTCTTTACTGCTTATTTCATATTTGATTTAGCCTTATAATTTAGTTTAGAGAAATTTAGTTTATGATATGAATTCTCAACTTCCTTCAATCCCTTCGTCTTTGTATTTCTTAGGGTAAAATGAGAAAAAAATAAAAAATATTACTTAGGAACTGAGTGCTCAAAACCAGACGAGTCCGGTGTTGGGTCCAAATTCTAGGTCCCGATTCTAACCAGATCTGGGACTAGTTTAAAATTTTAGGACCCAGTTCCAATGGTTCTGATTCCTAAAAATTCAACCAGGTACCTGATTATGGTCACCCATACTCCTATCTGCTGTAGTTGTTCTTATTTTATTAGTATTTTTATCTGTTCAGTTTTAATTCTCTTCAATTGTGAGAGTTTTAGTCTCTCCAGCTGTGATAGTTTCAATTCATTTTTATTTTTGTTTGTCTTTGCATAGTTGTTTTACTTGAATTTGAAGGGGTGAAGTATTGTCATATTGTCAAGCGGCTCTTCAATTCAATTAAGTTCGGCACTTCAAATGCAATTTCCTATGTTAAAATACTGTTTTTCCCGAGAAAATTACACTAGATCAGTAGATCTATTTTGACAAAAATATTACCACATATCTGTGGATCTCTATTCTAGGTTGTACTATGAAATAGTAGTTGTAGGGAGACGAGTGATCAATGCATGTTAAAGTAATTTTCGCGGAATGCAAATTATGTTTCTCCGTTAGAACTTGTATTTGTTTTACGTCAAATGTGCCTTGTAAATGCTGTATGACTTATTGATTATTGAATTCTTCCCTTTCTCTTACCGGGGAAAAAAAAATAATATACATGTTTCTGTTCCTTTAAAAAACAAGAAAAAACGTGCTTGTGCAGCTGTGCTCCCTACAATAGTAGAGGAAACAGGAAAGTTGAAGTCGCTGTCAAATTCAACAACCAAAATCAGAACTTCCACGGCAAGACAATGAAGAGTGCAAAGTGTAATCTGCAATGTTGCCTTTGCGTGTTTGCTTGCGTGTTCTACCAATGCCAATGTGAGCCCCCACTGCTTGGATCCAATAGTTCACTAATACTTAATGGAGGGAATTCAGATATGGAGTAGTAATCTTATACTTGTAAACAATTAGATTGATTGAATTCATGGCATTTTTAAGGGAGTAGAGGATTTTCCTGTAAAATATAAAAAAAAAAAGCTGAATAGATCATGCATATAAGTTAACGAAAAGAAAATTGATCTAATGTTGGTATAATGTAAAACATTTCGTTTTCAGAATCAGCGAGTAAGGAGATCCGCAGATTATGACAACAACAATGAAATTTAAATTTACACATAAGTTCGGTACTCGTTCGATCAACAATGAATAACGAGTGTGGATTTTTCTTTCTTTTTTCATCCAAATGGATGTATAAAATC
>NCQV01073971.1:7603-18362 GCA_002740545.1 Lophocereus schottii
GGAGCTGTATGTAAGGAGTTGTAAGGATGGATGTAAGGAGTTGTTGAATTGTTGAAGATTTGTATATTATAATTTATTTTACAATGAACGTTTTGGATGAAAAACAATAATATTAAAATAATATACTTATTGAAAATAAACAATTAATTAAGTTAATTACATAACAATAAAATATATTAATCCAATAAAATTTTGTCCACTTGAGGTGATTTTTTATATGAACATTAGTTTGATCGAGTAAGTAAAGTACAACAAAAAAAATAAATTTTTTTGATAAAATTGAATACAACTCTTCAAATAAATTTCTATTTTAAGTAAATAATTTTAAATATAAATAAATGTATGGTGAATATTGTTCCCTAAAATTTTATAAATAAACCATTAAAATATTATGCTTAACATATAAAAATTGTTTTGTCATATAACAATCAAAACTTCAAAATTATCTTTCAAACTCTAAAAAAAACCATCAAACCAAAATATGATAAATGAGTATGCAGTAGGTGGTGTGAGAAATAAAGGGCTGCATTGAAGGTACACTGCCTACCATTACTTTTCACCCTTGGCCGTGCCCCTGAAAATTACTTTTCACTTTCGCAAGAAACCAAACCAACTTTTAATAACCTCATCCCCCCATCCTCTTCCCCGACCTGCTGGGCATGTGGCAACGCAAGAACTGAGCATTGATTTCATAGGTTGAAGCTGAAATTGAAGGTAAATTGCAGTCATTTTCATGCTGAATCTTTTATTTCTAGTGTTAGAACTACCAATCTATTAGAAAGTCATGCTCAAAATTAGGGGAAAATATTAATGCACTTGCAGTTGCTGTGGTCTTCTCTGGTTCGTGGCCATCTTGCACTGACTCGGGAAGTTGTTGTGTACTTTATCAAGTCAGTGGGTTGTGTTACTTAAGTCGTTCACAATTTTAATAATTTGCATTGCAAAAATTGGGCATGAACTTTTGGAGTCTTGAAGGGAAGATGGAAGATATTGGCCGACAAAATGCCGAAAATGAGACAAGAGCAGCAGTTGGAGATAATTGTTTCTTGTTGTACCTTGTACAATTTTATTATTCTATATAACATGCGCATATCAATCTCAGCAAGGGAACCAAATTTAGAATGACCACCAAATGTTTAATTGTATAACGATAAGAACAAAATTGCAATGGATAAACTTAGGGATGAAATAGTTGTAATACTTTCCTCGCATACAGTTTGACAGTTTTTATATATACTTCAGACAAACATGAACAAAAGCTCTGTATTATAATTTGAAAAGTATGGTCATCTATAATAATATATATTCCATGCTGAAACTCAAATATAATTTACGCCATTATATTATGTTTTATATTCATGTAAATGTTGTGTTTATAAGATATTTATAAATTTTGTATATTGGTAGTATCATTAAAAAAAATATATATTTCTGTAACCAAAATAAATGAATGTTATAGAAAATCTATGAGATGTAAGGAGATGTAAGGAGTTGTAAGAAGATGTAAGGAGTTGTAAGAAGATGTAAGAAATTATAAGGAGATGTAAACTCTTAGCTAAATCCTAAAAAACGCGAAATAGAACATGTCCTAAGATGATGTAAGAAGCTGTAATGAGCTATAAGGATGGATGTAAGAAATTGTTGAATTGTTGAAGAGTTGTCTAGTATAATTTATTTTACAATGAACGTTTTGGATGAAAAATAGTATATTAAAAATAAACAATTAATTAAGCTAATTATATAACAATAAAATATATTAATCCCCATAAATTTGGTGAATAAAATTTCATCTAAGATTTTTTATATGAACATTAGTTTGATCGAATAAGAAAAGTATAACAAAAAAAAACTTTTTTGACAAAATTGAATACATCTCTTCAAATAAATTTTTATTTTAAGTAAATAATTTTAAATATAAATAAATGTATGATCATTTATAATAATATATATTTCATGTCGAAACTCAAATATAATTTACGTCGTTATATTATGTTTTTATGTTTATGTAAATGTTGTGTTCATAAGATATTTATAAATTTTGTATATTGTTGGTATCATTAAAAAAATATATACATGTTTCTGTAATTAAAATAAATAAATGTTATAGAAAATTTATGAGATGTAAGAAGATGTAAGGAGATGTAAGAAGATGTAAGAAGATGTAAGAAGATGTAAGGAGATGTAAGAAGATGTAAGAAGATGTAATGAGTTGTAAGGAGATGTAAGAAACTGTAAGGAGATGTAAACTCTTAGGCCCTCTTCTATCTCGCGTTTTTTAGAATTTAGCTAAGAGCTTACATCGCCTTACAACTTCTTACAGCTCTTTACAGCTCCTTACATCTTTTTACATCTCCTTTTATCCATGGTAATTTTGTTGCTATCATTATACAATTGAATATTTGGTGGTTGTTTCAAATTTAGTTCCCTTGCTGAGATTGATATATACTTGTCATGCCAAATAATAAAATTGTGTAAGGTACAACAAAAAACAATTATGTCCCGCTGCTGCTTTCGTCTCATTTGCTGCTTAGTTCTCGCGCTGCTACGGGGCCAGCAGGTTGGGGAAGAAGATAGGGGGATGAGGTTATTAAAAGTTGGGTTGGTTTCTTGAGAAAGTGAAAAGTGCTTTTCAGGGGCACCGGACAGGGGTGAAAAGCAATTTTGCTCAAAGCAGGCCAGTATTTCTGGCACCACCTCCGGCCTACTCATTTATCATCTTTTGGTTTTATGTTTTTGTTTTTTTGAAGATTTTAAAAGATAATTTTCAAGTTTTGGTTGTTATATGACAAAACAATTTTTGCATGTTAAGCATAATGTTTTAATGGCTTATTTATAAAATTTCATGGGAATAATATTGACCATATATTTATTTATATTTATAATTATTTACTTAAAAAAGGAATTTATTTGAAGAGTTGTATTCAATTTTGTCAAAAAAAATTTATTTTTTTGGTTATACTTTGCTTAATCGATCAAACTAATGTTCATATAAAAAGTCACTTCAAGTGGACGAAATTTTATTCATTAAATTTATGGGGATTAATATATTTTACTGTTGTGTGATTAATTTAATTAATTGTTTATTTTTAATTAGTATATTATTTTAATATTACTATTTTTCATCCAAAACGTTTATTGTAAACAAATTATACTATACAACTCTTCAACAATTCAACAACTCCCTACATCTATCCTTACAGCTCCTTACAGTTTCTTGCATCTTCTTACAGCTCCTTGCACCTATCTATCTGTCTAAAATGCGAAGTAGAACAGGTCCTTAGCTAAATTCTAAAAAACGCGAAATGGAACATGACCTAAGGCTTCTGAGATCTTTTGCTCTGGAGAACAATGCGAAGTCGAATGAGACGACGATGTCAAGCAAGAACACAAAATAGTTGTGGGCTGACTGCCCGACCCCCTCCCCCTCCCTTAAAAAAAAAAAATAAATAATAATTTAACCTCTTCACCTTGTCGATCTTTTTTTTCCCCCTCCTTAAATGAAAATTTCCTACAGCCTATTGTACCAGATTACAGGGGTCCATTATATGGCAAAGTTGATCATGCTATATTTTTTTTAGGAGTGGCAAACTTGGCCCCAAAAAAGTTGAGTGGTAAGTTGAAGAAAATTTAGAGCCTCAGTGACACCGAAGTTTAAGAACTTGAAGAAATTAAAGGCCACGCATGAGCAACAGAAATAAATTTCTATGAGTAAAGTTGTATCTCTGCGCCTTCAAATCTAATAAGGATCAAGTTACTATTTTTATAAATAGTAATAGGATTTTCGCATAATTTATAATTTTTGGAGGATTGTCCTGTTATTGTAACTTTCCCTTACCCTCCTCTCCCCATATTTTTCATTGACTTCTCTGATACAAATTTATAATCTTTCTTTAGTTAAATTATGATGAATTAATCAAACTAATTTAAAACTCAAAATTATAAAATGTTTTCCACCAAGAAATCAGTAAAGCCATTTTTAAGGAATGTAGGATAGTGAAATGTCCTAGAACATATGAATTTTAGCTTGTCCGCAAACAATACGCATAATTTCTATGTCTAGTATTCTGCCAATTGGGGGAGGGGGCGGGGGAGAGAGAGAGATACGCAAACTTAAAGATGAGCAGAGCAGAGAGTAATTTGGAGGGCAAGATAGGAAGAGAGGCTTCGCATCTTCACTAACCTGAATGTAGAGTGCCGGTTGCCGTTGGGAAAGAGATGATGAGAGATGAAATGCCCGCGGCCACAGTCACGAGTGACGACGCACGCCCCGTAGATTGGAATTTCTCTGTAACTCCCACTCCTATGGCTCCAATTCAACTTGCTTGCTTATTCGTACTGTAAATTCTTCCCATTCCTGTCTCTCTAGTTATTTTGCCTTTTTTGATGTTCGTGGCCGTGGGGGGTGCCATGTACTTTTTTAGGGGTGCCAATCTTTTTTTCTTTTAAGTGACTGATATTTTAGTAAAGTATATTAAGTGAAGAATTCAATCCAAAATTTTGTATAATTAACAACTTTTAGGGCCTGTTCTTTTTGTAGGTAAATTGAGGTAAGTAAAATGGTGAATTAGGTTGAAAGAGGTTGAAATAGGTCGAGGTAGAATGAGGTAGGTTGAAGTGGGTAGAATTTTTTTGTGTGATAAATTAAGCTTGATTAAAATAGTGGAAGTGGATTGAAGTGTGTTGAAATATATTCAATTCGTTTGAAGTAGATTGAGTGGGTTGAAGTGGGTTGAAATTGGTATATTAGAATTGGTCCACGAAAAGAATAGGGCCTTAATGTAGATTTTACTTCTGAAATCTAAGAAGATTCATATATAAATAATTTTATACATATAAAAATTTCTGCAAGCAAAATTGAATTATTTTTTTGACCCAAAAATTCAATAATAATAATAATAATAATAACAACAACATTACCACCAACTTTTAAAGTCTCCGTTGTTATTATGCACTAGAACCTATTGTTTTTTTTTTTTTTTTTTTTTTTTTGGGTGCAGAAGAGGGGCTAAGCCCCAAAAGAACTTTTATTAGAAACAACCATCTCGGGGCCAAGAGACCCCTACACTGTCTGCAAATAAAACATTACGAACCTCGGTGGTGGGGCATAAGATTCACAGTACAAAGAGGGAATATAAATTCCTAAATTAGCCATTCTGTCCGTAACTTTATTAGCCTCCTGAAGGCAGTGGGTTATTCTCACCACCTAGTCAGGGTTCTCCAGAAGATGCTGGCATTTACTTAAAAGGGGGGCATGCTCCAGGCACCAACTGAATTTACCCTGGAGCATGCCTACAATTGTCAAGGAGTCCAGTTGCAGCCAGACCCTGGCGAAGCCCAAACGTTTAGCTAGTCTCTGCCCTCGGTACACTGCTTTCAACTCCACCTTGGTAGAAGTGCAAACGTCCATTTTCTCCATGAATCCCACAATCCATTCTCCTTGTTCACCTCGGATCACTCCGCCCCCTCCTGCTGAACCCGGATTACCCTTTGAGGCGCCATCTGTATTGACGAGCACCTAACCCGGAGGAGGTGCACTCCATGAAACCATCATGCTCAGCTGGGGGCCTTGTGTCCGAGCGGTCTCGTTCCCCAGTTGTGGCGAGGAGGACATCACCTCCTCAAATTTATGGAGAAGAAAGTAGGTTTTATCTCGCGGAATAGAACTCATTGAACCCATGCATAAAGTACAGCGCCACTTCCACAGATACCACAGGGTCAAAGTGAACTTAGTGTTCCAATCAGTTGGGCTCCCCTTCGAGCTGGCGTTTGCAAGCATCCAGGACTTAAGGTCCAACGCATTCCCTACACACCGCCAGACGTGAGTTGACAACGCTTGCCATAGCGAAACTACCATTGGACATTTTCGCAAGATATGGTCCAAATCTTCCGTGTCGGCATCGCATGCAACACACCTCATGTCTGAGGCTAGACCCCTCCGAACACGGTTGACGTTAGTTAATAACTTGTCCTGCAGCGCCAACCACATGAACATCCTGATTCTCTGGGGCACCCATAGTCTCCAGACCCACTTCCAAGAGTCACTCGGCCGTGGCGTTTGGATTTGCTGTAAGGTACTCAAAGCAGATTTGAGCAAGAAGGTTCCCAAGGATGACGCGATCCAGAAACTCCGATCCTCATTGCCCTCCGCAAGGATTTCAAAAGATGTAATTTTGGCCATGGTATCTTCTTGAAGGTAAGCCCTCAGATCATTCCACCGCCACCCTCGGTCTTGATCCCAATAATTCGCAACAGTCAATGTAAGACTCGTTTGCGGGACAGAAGAAGTCGAGTCCTTGAGTAGGGGTTTGTGTGTAGCCCAAATATCCGTCCAGAAAAAGATACGCGTGCCATCTCCAACAGCGTGGCCAATATTCCGTTGGAGCACATCCTTGTTTGCCATAATACCTTTCTAGGTATTAGAGGCATCACTACGGACTGACCTCGGGAGTACATCCACGCCGTTGCAATATTTCCTCCTAAGGACCTGTGCCCAAAGACCATCTGAATCTGTTCGAAGCCTCCACCCTAGCTTCATCATGAGAGCTGAATTGAGTTGGCGCATGGACCGTAAACCTAGTCCTCCATTTTCCTTAGGTTTCATTATCATGTCGCAAGCTACTAAATGGGTTTTGCGCTCCCTAGCTGTACCTGCCTACAAGAGTCTTCTAGTTTTCCTATCAAGTTCATCACATATACTTCTAAGAATCCAAGCAGATTGCATGACATATGCCTGAATAGCCGATATCGTGGAACTAATTGAAGTGGCTCTACTAGCCATGGAAAGCCACTTCTTCTTCCACCCCGCAAGTCGTTTGTCAACCTTGTGCAACATTTCGTGGAAGGTCGCCCTTCTGACTTTACCATTAATTGTAGGAACACCTAGGTACTTGCCTAGGTCAGCCGTCCTTTCCATATCCAAACTCGTACAAATTTCGTCGATGACATCTTCCTTGGTGTTAGGGGAAAAATAAACTCTGGATTTAGAAACACTAACGCGTTGCCCCGATGCTTGACAAAAACGATCTAGACAAGCCCTAACTAGGAGAGCTTGTTCCCGAGTAGCCTTAGCAAAAAGAACGACGTCATCTGCGAAGAAAAGACTCGAGATTTTCGGTCCTCCTCTGCACACTTGGATAGGAATCCATCTATCCCCATGCACCTCTCTCATGATTAGTTGGTTAAGGCGTTCAATGCATGCTACAAAGATGTAAGGAGATAAGGGATCCCCTTGCCGAATACCTTGCTTGGGGTAAAATTGATCCGTTGGTTCACCATTCCAAAGGATTCTCATGGAGGTAGTAGAGATGCATCTCATGATAGTATCAACCAGAGGCTGTGGGAGACGCATATCATGAAGGATGTCCTGGATGAAGTCGCAGTCGAGACGGTCATAAGCCTTTTCTAGGTTGAGCTTAATGGCCATCCAACCTGTACTCCCTGTTTTCTTACGTATCGTGTGAAGGATTTCCTACATGAGAATGATATTATCACCTATTTGTCACTTCGGCACAAAACTAACCTGTGTCGGAGCGATGAGATTCGGGAGAACACCTTTTAACCTCTGCACAATTACCTTTGTGACCACCTTGTATGCCACGTTACATAGACCGATTGGCCTAAATTGAGACACAGATTGAGAGTTATCAACTTTGGGGATCAGTGATATAAACGCCTCATTAAGCCCTTCTGGAATGTTGTGCCCTCTCAAATTACTAAGCACCAAACGGGTGAGGTTGAGGCCCACCAAATCCCAGTATTTTTGATAAAAATAGGCATGGAATTGGAATCCGTTTGGGCCAGGCGCTTTGAACGGACCCATATTAGATACAGCCTCCCTAACTTCCAACTCTGTAAATTCCTTCCTGAGTGAATCGTCTAAATCATCCTCTAGCCTCGGGAAAAGATCGCGTGGCATAGTGTTGAGCATGATCTGGCCAACGTGGGGCGAATAGAGTTCTTTGAAATAATCAACAATTAAGCATTTAAGCTGCTGGGAGTTTTGAATCCACTCCCCCTCCATATTTTGTAACACCTCAATACGGTTTCGCGCCGTCGAATAATGGTGCTAAGATGGAAGTATTTCGTATTTCGATCTCCATCCCAAGTTGCATCCGAACGAGATTTTTGGAACCAGAAAGTTTCCAGTTGACTAAGGACTGCACCCAGCTCTTTTCGTAGCTTTATCTCCAATTTCCGTAGGTGCCAGGCCCCATTAGTCGCAATGCTTCATTGTATCCCCTCGAGTCTGGCCCAAAGTTTCCTTTTCCTTCAGAAAAGGTTGCCAAAGACGTCCTTGTTCCACTGATTTAGATCAACCGTGAGAAGGTGCAAGGCTATCGGCAACGGGACGTCAGGGTTCCAATACTCTCGAAGAAATTGCTGAAAACAGTTATAAGAGGTCCACACCACCTGAAACCGGAAAGGTTTAGGGGCCGTGGGCACTTTAGCAAAACCAGCAGTGTTAATAAGCAACGGAGAATGGTCGGAGTAGCTCTAAAGGAGATGCCGAACCGCGCCCTCTTGAAGCCGCGAACGCCAAGCCATGTTGCTTAGTGCTCCATCTAGTCTGGCACACTTAAACGTCTCCCTACTATTACCCCTAGACCAGGTAAAGTTAGGACCAGAGAAGCCAAGGTCAATCAGGCCATTAATTTCCACCTAATAACGAAATTTGAGACACCTCCATTCCATGTCCTGCCCCCCATGATTGCGCTCCGCCAAACTAATAGTCTCATTGAAGTCACCTGCTAATAGCCATGGTTCACAGTTAGCTTGAGCAAATGATGTAGTTAGGTCCAAAGATCCTCACGTAAAAGCTCATGTGGGCTCAAATATCGCAGTGAAGAACTAGGATCTGGAGCCCTCTTTCGCAACTTCCATAGAAATAAACTGATCATGGGCGTGGGAAATGCGGATGTTTATTTCCTCTTGGTTCCATAGGGCCCAAATACCCCTTTAAAGCCTTGCGCCTCGACTCGAAACCAATTATGATAACCAATTTTTGAGCAAACATCTTCTGCACTGCCGCCACTAATATGAGTTTCCATCAAGACCAAAAGGTCGGGGCGATATAAACATATATGCTCCTTCAAGGTATTCAAAAATCTTGGCTCCTAGCCCCTCTCACATTCCAAATAAAGATCTCAAACGACCTAGTCACGTCACTTCCCGTGACTGTGTTAAGTCTGGAGATAGTTTGACTCATGATTAAAGCTATCAGGAAGGTAGAGAACAGAATAGCTTCTTTGGTCATCATTCAACCACTACGGTCGGCTAGCAACCTAGCCACTGGGTTCTCTCGCAAGGCTAACCCCCAATCGAGGTCCTGGGTCCATCCTTGTTCTATTGGCAGTCCCATGGTGACTGGAAGTGCCTACCCCAACACGCGGTTCGCCCGCCATGTTGACTCTCTGGCTATCGAGTGGGTCACCCGAGTGGCTCAAATGAAGGACGTGTATCTCTTGATTAAAAGCCTCTTGGCCAATTAGGTCCAGGGCCTGGGGTGTTGTGGAGGTTCTTGTGAGACCGCTATAAGGAATTATGTGCTAGGACGAAGAGTCCCGAGGAGGGCGTATGGTGTCTGTGGGTGGGGGCTAGTTGTGTTGCCGTGAGCGATTGAGCTCAATCCTCCTAGGTTCAACGCGGGCCGAGGCCTCTCCAATAATTGCTTGGACCGTGCAGCTACTTGAAGGTCCTCGGGATGAATGTTGAGGGGACTGGTGGGCCACGCCTCTGGCTTGATTAGTGCACTGAAGAAAGTCTTGTGCAAACTGAGGAATATTTTCCTTATTTCGATGAATATATCCTCTGGAATCGCGCATGCCAGAGTCCACCCGAGTCGCGTCATTCTCCTTATCAACAATGCCGTGATGTCCATCAGTTACCAAATCCTCACCCTCCAAATCTGCTGTAACTTCCATATCTGTATTCAAATTGGCAAGAGCCTGAAACTGGGAGCCAATCAAGTTAGCCTCAGATCCAAGTTGCCTTAAATTGGCATCTACCATAGGTAGGGAATGATTTGTTTCTCGATTCAGTTCTGCACCGTCCTCAACATGCGCCTGTGGCTCAGCGTCAATGGCTGCTCGGGTTAGACCCGGTCGACCCAGCCGGGTTTTTGGGTTGCGACCCGCAGGCTGATAGCCTTGCCTATTGTTCCTACGTCGGGTCGGTTTTTTAACCAACATCCAGGACCTGTAGGGCTTATCTACTTCTCGGTTGTGAGGAGGGTCAACCTGAGCTCATTGGGCTGCAAGACTTGCATGGGGGTCTTCAGCAGCTAACTGTGCGCAGACGTCCTCTATGTGAACTTGACGACCACATTTGAAGCAAATCATCTTTAGCCCTTCATACTGTATCTTCCAGACCCTACCGTGGAGCCGGAACTTGGATAACAAAGGCTTGGAGAGATCGATCTCCACACACAATCTCACTTATCGTCCTCGCTCAACGTTGGCAGTCGTGTTGTCTACCTTCATGTTGGAGTATGAAAGTGGGCATTGTCCCACATTGATAAAATTCAAAGAATATGATAGCGGGTGTTGTCCCACATTGATGAAATCAAAGGGATTGAGCATGTATATAAGCTTGTGGGTAACTCCACCCATTGCCAATTGGTTTTGGGATGAAATCTCATTTAAGCTTGTATGCATGACTCGTTGTTGAAAGCCCAAATAATATAAAAATTTAACATGGTATCAGAGGGAGGTTGTGCCTCCATTAACAAATCATGAGTGACGACGAGGATTCAAAGAAGGAG
>NCQV01073996.1:0-21673 GCA_002740545.1 Lophocereus schottii
GGTAATGTTGAGAGTGCTGGCGTCCAATTCTCTAGTTGGAATTAATGTCATCCAACCCCTCCAAATTTGGGATTATTTAGGTCCAATAACCCTTTGACAAATACTTAATGTTGAAGTAGAATGTTCATGACATGTATGCTGCATTGAGTTAAGCAACATACTGTCAGTCACTAATCTCTCTTGAAATGAAAAAAAGGGGTCCTAAATTGCAAACAACACTTTACCAAATTGAACTATTATTAAAATCCAAAATCAATTGTGGAATTAACAAAATAAAACCGACTTATTTCCCTCATCGACCAAAAAAAAAAAATCACATTTCAATTCCTTCTTTTGTCAGGAAATCTGTTAGAAACTATAATCTACAAATACCTTGATGATAGAGTTCTAGAATCTTTTAAGGCCCTGTTTGGTGAGGGAAACTGGAATGAAATTGAATCAGAACTTGAATATTGGGGGGTTGGGTATGAAACTTGAATCCTGAACCTAGTTATTTGATGAAAACTGGAATGAAATTAGGTCCCACTCCTTGCTGTTTGGTGAGCAGTTTTGAAATAGAATCAACTCTGTTTTTATTTTAGAAATATTATATGCAAGTATGAATATTTATAATAATAATAATATTTACTATAATAACAATAATAATTGCTATAATAATAATAATAATTACAATAATACCAATAATTATTATATAATAATAATTATTATGGTTATAATTATTATTATTATTATAGTAATAATAATTATTATTATCATAATTATAGTGTAATAATAATAATTTTTTATTATAATTATAATTATATAATAATCATAATTATTATATTATAATAATAATAATAATAATATTATTATTATTATAGTAATAATAATAATTATTATTATAATTATATAACAATAATCATAATTATTGTTATAATAATAATAATAATTATTATTATTATTATTATTATTATTACTATTATTATAGTAATAATAATAATTATTATAATTATAGTATAATAATTATTATTTTTTATAATAATAATAATAATAATAATAATAATAATAATAATAATAATAATAATCATAATAATAATCATAATAATAATAATAATGATAGTAGTAGTAGTAGTAGTAGTAGTAGTAGTAGTAGTAGTAATAGTAATAATAATAATAACAACAACAACAACAATAACAACAATGTTGAGCCCTAGGGATGAGAACTTGAAACCCCCTAATAATAGGAGGGTTCAAGTTCCAGGGGTTTGTGGGAGAACTTGATCCCCCCAAGTATCAAGTTCCTTTTCTTAAATTTATCACCAAATATTAGGGAGTGGAACTTGAAACCTGAGGATTCAAGTCCCCAATCATTTTTTGTTCACCAAACACCCCCAAAAATATTTTGGCGTCTTCTAGATTATCTTGGAATCTTTTGGAATATTCTAGAACCTTTCAAAATATTTCAGAACTATCCCAACAGTCGTACAAGTTGTTGGATTACCCTAGAGTATTCTAAATCCTTCTAGAGCTTTCTAAAAGAATTCTCTAGAATCTTCCATAATATATATATTTGCAAATATTTAGAACATGTAGATAATTCTAGGAAAAATATCCTAAATACTTATAATATAATATCTAGATATTTAGGAAGATATTAGGATGAAAGGTTATAGACGCTTAATAATAGTTGTAGAAGGTTATAGACGCTTAATAATAGTTGTAGGATCAAATCAATCTCCACTGTCGAAATACCTTTAGGAGGGGTCATTTGTACCAAGCAAAAAAGAAAACAAGTGTTCAGTAATACAAAACATCCATTCCTACAATTTCCATCTTCTATACATCTTCAATATTTTCCATCAGTGGTGTTAGAGCCACTTCAACTCAACCCATCCTCCTAGTTCCACCTTCAAAAATATTAATCATCCATCCACAAGCCATATCTCATCTCTCAAAACATAGTGTCGCTCAAATCTAACTCCAAAAAACCATGGCCTCCGTTCCTCCATCAATCAACCTTTACCTATATATCAAATTTGAGGTCACCAGTATTCAATGGGAGAATTATTAAATACGAAATATTCAAATGATAATCTTTTTTGGCGACAGAGGTTGATTCAAGTGGTTTGACACTTGTTTCTCTCAAACAAAGTCTCGAGTTCAAGTCTTGTGAGTGCAGAAAATATGTGATCAGAGAGCTTTACCCTTCATTGAGCCAACAGTAGCAGGATTCCAATGAAATCGAGGATCCAAGATCAAAAAAAAAAAAAAAAAGAGAACCTTCTTCATGGCTTATGGTTTATGGAATATAGTAGAGAAGTGGTATGAACAACCCCTTTAGGATCATGAGAAGAAGGATGGATAAGAGAAGAAGAAAGATGGTGAAGACAAGTCATTACGAGATGAAACTATGGACATGCAGCATCAAGAAGATGTGAAGAAGTATGTTGCAGCCCATGCATTCATCCAGGAATGCCCGTAATAGATATCACTGAAGTGAGTTTAAACTAAGAAATCATAAAACAGTGTGAACTCTTTGCAAGGAATGAGCCTTGAGCCGAAACTTAAGTCAATAATACTAATGAGCGCTATTTAATACATATGCTATACTGCGAAGCTTACCTTGCAAACTGCATCGGTTGTTGATCCCTATTAGACACCTTACACCTCACATGAAAGCAAAACAATTTCAGAAGTGAGTTTGATGAACCTAATAATGCAATCACAAAAAATTATAAAAGTAGTTTAACTTAAACAAATTTAGAAGAGTGGTTTAAAGAAAACAGGCACTAAAATTTATTTAGAAGAGCTTGCCCAAAAATACTTGGGAAAATAATTGTCAAAATATATTATTTATGTTAAATTATTTACGTATCAATTGGGCTATAAATAAGGAGTCATGCATATAAGCTCAAATGACGTTCCAACCAAAAACCAATTGGCAATGGGTGGAGTAACTCACAAGCTTATTTATATGCTCAAGCTGTTTAATTTCATCAATGTGGGACAACACCCACTATCATATTTATTGAATTTTGTTAATGTGGGACAATATCGACTTTCATACTCAAACATATTCAAGAACCATCTCAACCAAAATTTTAAACTAATGGTTGAAGGCGTAGGAATAGGTTTATACTCTAACACACCCCCTCACGCAAATGCCCTTTGGGCTTGAGATGTCGATACTGCATATGCTCCCCCTACCTTGTGCGATAAATCGATACGGGGACTGCTTCGAACTCGACACCTCTCATGTAGAAAGGCTATGATACTATGTTCAAAAACCAACTCAACCAAAAACTTAAACTGATGGTTGAAGGCTCATGAGTAGATTTATACTCTGAGCTCTAATGCCATGTTAAATCTTTTATATATCAATTGGGTCATAAACAATGAGTCATGCATATAAGCTCAAATGAGGTTCCAATCGAAAATCAATTAGCAATGGGTGGATAAGTCAAAAGCTTATATACATGCTCAAACCTTTTAATTTCATCAATGTGGGACAACACCCACTATCATATTCCTTCAATTTCATCAATATGTTGCAATATCCACTCTTATACTCCACCAATAATAATAATTGGAAACAATTCCACATGTCATAGGTCAGTTTATAAACCAATAACAGAATAAGATATATTGTTTTCCATGAAACTTTTCTTTGATGGCATTAAACTGGAAACATTAGTGAACAGATACGCACTAACAGGAACAATGAGCAAGTCATCTTTGCAATGTTGCTATGTTTACGAGACATACACAATATAATAGGGAGACTTGGTTTTAGGGCATATGCCTACCAGGAAAATAAGGTATGCCATCCATTAAATATACTTTTGAGAAAAAATTTACAATTGCATTAAAAACATTCTCAAATGAATTAAAACTTAAATAATTTTTGGAACAGAAGTCAGATCCTTTTGTTTCAAAATCAAAAGTTATACTGTTTGCATACAATTACTCAAATAATAGTGTTGAAATCAACTCAATGATAAACTCTTGACAAATCGAAGATGAAGCAGTAAAGAAGAGAATGTGATAATTTAAGCAAAAGTATCTGTCATGGCTATGCACAGGTACGAAAATATTTCGGCATCTACGTTACCTTCTCGCTTGTCTGCCTCTAATTCGAGCACAACGTAGTCTGAATAACTTTAGTTAGAACAACACTAAGTGTCTAACTTGCCTTGGACCCTGTAAGGGTATCCTAAATTCCTGTTATACTTCATTGCAATGTACTTGCATGGAAGGCTTAGAACCTATTTTACCTTTATTAATACAATTTTAGGTTACAGGATTTTACAAGGTGATATTCTAAGTCTGCTTCAAAATTCTTCAATAAACCACACACAACTTTGATTGGCTCAAAAAGACCCCAAAAATGGAATCCCTAAGGTGTAATCTAAAAACTCTATTTCCAACTCTATGGTCAGATTCGAACTTTTTTTAGAAACTAGTTTGATTCAAACTTTAAGAGGATAAAAACGCCAAAATGTACATGGTGTCAAGTTAAGGTCCAATTTGCGCAATCTTAGGATATCAATATATATCTCCTTCCACACAACTCCAAATTGTCATTTGAAAATTTAGAGATAGCTAGACATCTGATGATATAACATACCAAGAACTTAAATGTAAATTCCCTCCTAATTATTTGCAGTAATTTCAGAAATTCAACCCATGGTTTTGGTAGAATTTCAGCATGCATGCATTTGCTTAACTTGAGGGGGTAAATAAGATTGATTTGGGAAAACATGTATGTTTATGAGAAAAATAATATATGGGACGCTTTTCAAGGTTTAAAGGCGTAAGATGTCACATAGCCAATATCTGAAAAATTCCTAGAAATTGATTACCTTATATGGCAAATGGCAGTTGTTCATCCTCACTAAGAGAATTCCAATTTTATCAGTTCATTTTTGTATATTATCCAAAAACTAGAGATGTTGGGAATCTAAAGAGAGAATTGAAAAATCTTCTAGAAATTATTGAAATAAGATTTCTTCGATATAAAAGATTTTTATTTTTCTCTATTCATGGTTTTCCTTCTTTGGTCTTTGGGTTAAGAAAGGCGGCAGATTTTTAACGCCTAAGAGACATTATTTTTTATTTTTAATAGAGCTGGCCAAAAAGGAGCCATTTAACTATTTCTTCTTTTTTTGGTTGAAGATCACAAAGGCTACATGTTATCTTAACGACTTAACTGCAAAAAGAGGCGTGACTTTTAGATCAATTTTAACCTATTAAACTCCAGTAAAGAGGCATGGCTTTTGGATCAATTTTAACCTATTAAACTCCAGTAAAGAGACATGGCTTTTAGATGTCAACTCCGAAAATTAGGAATTTAGTCTTTGCATTTAATTTAGGAGATTAAGAATTTCTCCTTGTGATTAATTCACAAAAATTTTTGTTTTCAATTTTCTATAAGTTTCAGGGGCATTACATCCTAACCCTCTTAAAGGAGATTTGTCTTTAAAACTTGAATGCACCAAAGGAGCGAATAGGTTAGGATATGTCTTTCTCATATTCATTGGGAGCTTGGCATCAATCATGATATGATATGCTTAGAGTACCATGATTAATGGAATAGTTGTTATGCGTAAGGTCCTCTCTTTATGATCAAAATCTAGGTTGGTTGTCCCTTTTACACGAGATCCTCCCATAACTGTACGAGATCATCTATATCCAGTACGTTGGGTTGGGAACACATTTGCGTACGAATAGATGTGGAACACATTGTGAATCCTAGGCAAATTAGACAAGAGTTCCAATCGATAAGCAATTGTGCCAACCCGTCATATTATTTGTTATTGGTGGACTTATCTTGTCGTCAGTGTTCTATATAGGCTCAAATATACTGCAGCCTTGGCAAGCAAGACTTTTAAGAATATTTGGTCATTCGTTGCCAGCTCTCAGTGGGCAACATCTCTTGTTTGAATAGCTATTCTATTGACTTCAGGCAGCTTTTATTTGGCTTCAGTACAATAAGGAATGAATTATAAAGAACAGTTAGTTATGCAATATGGAAGGGCTTTCATAAAATCTACTTTTAGTCCATCGCCCATTGGCACCAAGTTAGAATTCGACTAACTTATTGCTTAAGACTAAGTGGTTTCTCGGGCCGTGCAATGCAACTCCGACATGTTCAACCAAATGTGTTTCTCCCTGCAAACAAAGGAATTTCTTCGAATATGGAAATGCATAAACTTTTTGCGGCAATAGGATGGTAGGGTTACTCATAATGTGAATTAGTACCTTTAGCACATATCTCACTTCATACTCAACACTCTTTACCCTACCTAAGTGGGGAGAACAACATAAAACAGAGAATGTGTAAAATGAGTTCAAGTTCCCTTATAATAGTAGGGGCAAAAGGTTTTTGACACCATAAACAATACGAAAGGATAGATAATGTTGAGATATTTTTAGGGAGAAAGGGATGTCAACCTCTAGAAAAAAAGTGATTTGTAACTAACTGCTGCTTCATTGCAAGGAAAACTAGTGATTAATAAACTTAACCTAACCCTAGTTTATCTAAGATGGGAAAAACTAAACTAAGCCCTAAGAACCTACTTAAGAGAGTTTATTATCGCAAATAAAATTGTCAACTATTTGCCATTACACTAAAGTAATGCTTAACCAAGATTAATAATTGAGATTCTCTGTTTTTAGCACTATTTATAAGATAGGATTCAATCTTCCTTGACGGGCTCAGTAAGCCTTAGCATTGTCCTCAAGATGAACTCTATATTGCATAATGGTGGGTCCAATGCCTCTAATGTCTCCTAATCCATCCCAAAGCCTCTTTGTTCTCTCTAAGCAAATCAAACACCTTGGTTTCTTGGTCACGAGAAAGGACCCATGAGAACCCAAGAAAGCATATTTGAGAGATTTAGGGGGCGGGGGGCGGCTTCATTTGAAGATATAAAGGTGAAGGTGTCTAATGAGATACGTAAGGAGAAGATGAGATGGATGTAAGAATAGATGAAATCATCACATTGTTCATCAAAGTCAACTGTATCACATTTGCGGTCATACTCCATGCAAAATGACTCACACACATATGACATCATCTCTTCTTCATAATCAACACCCATTTCTTCCCGAAAAAAGTCACGCACCTAAGGGTAGAGTGCTCCACACAATCAAATCCCACATGTTGTTGTTGTAGATTAAACACATTTAACTTCACTATCATACTTCCAAAAGTTAACTTCATTTTCCCTATCCCAACGATTTATAAGAGCATTAGATGTATCAAGGAAGATATGACCTAGGATGACCGAAATTTCATTCTCAGGGTGGATAAGAACCTTGGTCTCAAGTACAATAATGTTAGTTGAAAATATGAATTTCCTTATCTTAGTACATCCTCACAATTTCCTAATTAGCCTATGGAATAGTAAGTCAATTGAAGGCCATTGTGGTTTGCTTAAGCTACTTAGTCCCAATCTCTTATACACTATGAACGATAAGAGATTTACACTAGCCCCTAGGTCTAGTAAGGCCCTCTATATAGTGTGGTGACCAATGACAAGTAAGCCATCCCGAGTCGTCATATTTGATGGGTACTTAATTAAAAATTATTGAACTCACCTTGAAGACCGAAAAAGCTCTCTTAGGAACATTAATTGTGTACTTGGTAGTGTATAACTATTTGATAAAACAAGCATGGGGAGCATTTGTTGAATAACACCAAGGAGGGGGATGTTGATAGAGTGGGTACATAATGTGATTCACATTCTTGGGAGAAGGGAGGAGTAGAAAATGGGGGAGGGGACACATTCACATTATTATCACCAACAAGCATATCAATCTTCCTTTCTAACCTAAGAGCAATCACAAAATTCAAATTTCTCACATCATCAGGGTTCAAGGGGGAGGAAGAAGAGGGTCCCCCTCTCAGATTTACCTTGGGTTGACAAGGGAAAGTCTATCTCTCCCTATTTGTCAAGACAAATCAAGCAAATTATTCACTCAGATTCTTCATCATCGTCTCATTAGAGGCTTTATCTCGCTTATCATTTTCTCTATGTTAATCACTCTCCTCGTTATAACCAAGAAGAGGATGTGATTGAGCAACAACCAGTTGAGGCGGCCCTCTAGGTGTATTGTTTACTCCTTGGTTTGATGGTCTTCGGTAGTAATAAGAAGAGTTGTTTCCTTGGACACCACCACCTTGGGGTATTTGGCATCAAGGCAATTGGGCTAGTGCACAACAAGTTGGGGGATTTTAGACCACCCTGTGTTGAGGATAAGAGAGTACATGTCAAATTTTAGCCTTTGAAAAGCTGTATTGTCTAACTTGTTCTTAGCCCATAACAAATGTTAAGCAAAGAGGGGACACGTACTCAACGTGAGGTTGTATGCTTGACATCGAGAACATGACCAATTAGGGAGGGAAACATGGGTTGGTGGTTCCATAATGACTAACCTCTTTAGCATAATTTCTAAGGTCACAAACTTTAAATCAACATAAGTAGTATCTAAACCACATAATTCCCACCGTTTGGCTATGGATGCTAAGATTTAGACAATCACCCCTGGTCGTTTCCTATTGTAAAGGTTTCTTTGCTAGGTCCTCAAGGAAGTCCAAAGCCTCGATGTCATTTTTATTAGAAAAGCCTCCTTGACACATGGACTCCACTAGTGTTAGGGTCCTTTGCTCAGTCCTGTATAGATGATTTGGTATGCACCACCACTCAAGGTAGCAATATGGGGCATTAAACAAACAAATTTTTGAATATTTCAAAACACGTCCAAAATGACTATTTGTCATGTTGTACAAAGTAGTTGATTTCATTCTTTAGCTTAACCACCATGCTATTCGAAAAACATTTTATCTAATATACCTAATACTAAGCCATCTAAAGTAGAGATGGGCTTTGTAGGAAGGCTTTGCATCCTTTTTTTGTTTTTGCCGAGATTGTTCAAAGAAAAAAAATGAAATGCAACCTAACCGTATCTTGAGGCACATCAAGGAAGCAGGTCATTGAACACACTTCCTCGGAATCACCCAAAAACAAATAGGCATCCTTAATACTAGTTGATTTAGGGAGCACAATAGCATATTGGGGTCTAAGGTCAATTTCTACATGACCTCTAAATTCAGAGGTCTTAGACACAGTGGATTGTTCAACCTTGGAGAGCAAAAGATTTGGTTTACACTCCTTGGAAGAGAAGGGGAATATTATGTTCCTTACCCATTTGCCATGGATTTAAGTTTATGTGAGAACTTAGTGAACATTAATATGGGGATTAAGAGTTTCAACACAGATCAATCTCCTATAATTGGATGACCTAATCCACCACTCATACACCATTTTTTTGGATTTTTAAACTTTTCAATTTTTAAGATTCTTTTTTCCACTTAAAATAAAGTAAGACACAAGTAGTTTACACACAACCAAGTGACAGTCGATACCAAATTAACACCTTTATTATCGATAATGACGCTAAAATTATGGTGAGATATTTTTGGAGAAAAAGGCATGTCATCCTCAAGACAGAGCTAATTTGTGACTTACTGTAATGAAAAGTAGTGATTAATGAAATTAAGCAAACCCTAAACTAAGATGGGAAAAAAGTAGTTATCACACATAAAGCTAATAACTATGTACTACTATACTAAACTTACATGTAAGCAAGATTAATAATAAACCAACCAGCATACACAAATACGCACATGAAAAGCATTAAACAAGAAACAACCAAGGTGATTGTCATGTATAACATAGGGCTCAACAACCCAAACTTCTTCTCAAAACTGGATCACCATAAGAAAAGAAGACATCTTAGTTATCCCAACTAACAAAGATTAAAGCAATAAAAGACAGAGTCAAGAGATAACACCTATAACAACCCATAACATAAGGTACTAATGTCTTCCTTGAAATTGCCTCTAAACATTTCATAGTTCTTCCTATTGCAAGCTTAATTCCAATTAACTACTTTTGAATGTGGACTTTGAGCTGAGAAGTGTTAAAACTAGCAGAAAGGGAAGGGGGAAAAGAGAAGTTGCAACAAAGAAGAAGAAACAGATAATTGGGATTGCAAGAGATAGATTAATGACCCTAACCTCAAGAGAGTCTCTAATTTTCCCACACCTTCCGTCTCACCAAAAACCATCATTTTAGGGACGAATTTCATGGTTTAAAAACAAAACATGGGTGAGATTATAGAGAGAGAAAGTTAAGCAAAACGATAACTAGCGAAAGAACATTCAAAGAAATCTGATAATAAAGCAAAGATTTACTCTTCCGTTGCTTAGAAAAGAGAGGTTACAGGAGAGTTAGAAAGAGAAAATAGTTGCCAAACTCAGCAAAAACACTAAAGTACAGAAAAAAGTACACATAATAATCCTAAGATTGCTTGTATACAATAGCATATCTGACCATGACATGGTTATGTCAACTAGCATGGGCAGATCATGCCAACTCTCTGTCTTAACACTATCTTTTTTCGTGAAAAAAAGTCTTGCCATGGGCATGTCATATGGCATGGTTAGCCCATGTCAAGTCTCTATTTGGCCGTTTCTTTGTTTTAGCTACATAGCATTGCCTTGCTTCTATTTGTAGGTGTCCTTTGGCTTTTCTTGCCTTCTCCACATTATATCTTGGGCCTAATTCCCATACTTTAACTCATTTGCTCTCTGGAGACCGCAAGATTAGCTTGCCACCTATAACCATACAAAATTTACGTAAGTCACATAATTTTGATCTTATTAAGAACTAAAATTAAGTGTCAGAGGTGTCAAAATTGTATCCGTTTGAAGCCGAACAAATACCCAACACTTAAATTTTTGCTTGTCCAAGAGGAAGCTACATTGTTATAGGTGTCGTGATTGATGACTAAAACAAGAGAAAGCTACAAGTGGAGCATTGCTGTCTTGTGTGTGATAAAAGATATGCCGATAAAATCTCAAAAAAGGAATAAGAAAAGAAAAGGAAAAATGGAAAATCATTTGAGGCTTTCCAAAAATTTCATAAAGCAATATCAAGGTAGAGGAAAGGTACACCTTTAATCTTCCAAGCCACCCAAGAAACCAAGCCACCCAAGGAACCAAGCCACTAATTGTACATGCATAAAATGCACATATCAAGAAACTTAGTCCTTATTGATGGAAATCACCCACCAAATCTCACCCCGCTGAAATGATGAACAAGCTAATGGCAAAGCCTCATTTTAGGAAAAATGGAGCTCTCCTCTCATCTGTTTAGAGGATAGCAATGGTTTGCTCAAAAGCTCATTCCAATACATAAGCTTGCCAAAAATCTCAATTCTGCACCACTTAAATGCAAATATAGGATGATATTCTAGAGGACCTAAAAAGGATTGTAATAGGGCTCAAGGTAGAGAGTAAAGAGTGGACAAGAAATTTAGAAAAATGTAGAGATAAGAAGCCAAAAGACTAAGGGGCACCAACAATGCCAACCAATATAGGCACAACATCACACCTTATTTGTAAACCTCAAAAACTATCCCGAAAACGCACTTAGGAGAAATGAGTTGGGACAATCAAAAGTACAATCATCACACCAATAGTTTTATTCTTAACCCCCTTCTTTTTTTTTCCCTTTCTCCCCCCCTTTTTTACCGAAGGTTAAAGTGATATGATTAGCAATTGGCATGGCAGATCATGAGGAGTACACATATTCTAACTTAAGTCCTATCAGATGATATTCATAGCCAAGGCTCAACACCAGGGGGAAGATTCCCTACTTTATATTATCATCATCCCCTACATATAATAAGGACCTCCAAACCACCAATTACCTTATTACCCATAAAAAATCGACCAATGGGAGATCGGAATAGTGTATAACGAAGAACTTCAATTAAAGGCCCAAAAGGATTAGCAAGGGGTACATATTCATTAAAGGGTGCCTATTTGTCTATTTTAACTTTCAAAATGCACAAATAATGCCTTTGTTTCATTAACATGCATGCACTAGAAGCGATCTCAAACAGAATCGGTTAAGTTTTAGAGAATATTAATGATGGAATAGACACTCATGGAAGCAAACATGAGACTATAGGTGAAGCTAGTATATCAAGGCTCAGGAGTCTCATAGGTTCACCTACCATACTTCCCCTCTAATTTTGGGGTAAGAATTGGTGTATGAGTTGACAAAAAGGTGGACCAAGACCTATCATGCACACCTTAAGTATATATAACTTGTATCTAACCATAAGGGATCAACATCGATTAAGATTACACAAAATCCCTAACACAACACACTATTTACAAAAATTGAAAATCTTTTTTATTTCCAAACTTTTTCCTTTTTTTAATACGTTTTTCAAAAGTTTTAGAGATATGGCTTCCTCATTCCCACACTAAAATTACACAAAATCCTTATCATAGGAATTAGGGAAACAATCGAAGAAAATGAAAGAAAATGAATGACTATGTACAATAAAGGATAACAAAATATCTTACAAGAAGGAAGGATGCAAAGATTATTATCTCCAATGCACATGAAAGTGCAAACACATATACAAATGGGAATGCAACACCTATCCTACATGTACGCTATTTAAATTGCCTATTCTGAGGATCCCATTAGCAATCACAATCGCATCCACTTCACATAAAACACACACTTTTAAACATCATACCAAATTTATTTTGTCATAAGGGCTACACAACCATGAAATTTCTTATTAAAAGGCCTCTGTCTATTAACATAATCAAATTCAATCACCTTTAATTATGGTAGATAGGACAACAGTAAGAAATAATCCAAAGAGTAGAAAGCCATATGGCTTGGACCTATATAAGTGACCCCCATTTGACACATGTGAGTTCCCCCATAAATGCCAGATGTAATGAAGAGTAAGGTAAGAGGTAGATACAACTTATAAACTAAGTGGGCCTTGTCGAGCCTAGTGATGGACAATATGGTGGGTAAAAAGGAAAACTTCCTTGATTTCCATGCATCTGCGAAGCATCTCTTCTTGTCGCCTTAGTGCGTTTGCTTGCCACCAAATTTGCTCTTTTTGTCTGCTCATATCTTCCAATGTTGTTGCTTCCCTAATTGCTCTCTCTTGTTCCTTTCATGCTTTTACTATCTTCCTTTCCTATTGTCTAAACATGTAGCCCAAAATGTAGGTGATTCCCGCATCTATAGAGTCCATCCCGCCAACCATGCGCATCAAATCTTGACACATCTCATTTGTAGTTGGTGCACAAGCTGGCCATCTTATGCGTGAGGTTAGCAAATTGTGATTGAAAGAGCACCTTTATCAAAAGGGACTTAAACGAAGAAGAAGATCCAACCCATTTTAAATGATGGTGGAGGTCATTGTAGTGCTATTTGGTCATTTGCCTCACTCTCGCTAGCATCATTACCCTCATCATCATCATTCTCATTTCCACCCATCTTCTTTTTATTTGCCCTTCATGTGCCTCTTCCTTAATGTCATCTACCTTCCTCTTCATCACAAGAAAAAGTTCTCAATATTTTTAATCATGGTTGTTCTTAGAATGGGTAATTGAAAAGGGCTTTCTTATGGTGAGGATAGAAGCAGGTACCACCCTTTGTTTCAATGACTATCATGTGGGCTAAGGTAGCTAGGTCCGAAGTCCCTCCTATAAAGTGTGGCTATAACATGCTGAACTTTTTCTCCACGCTTAGTCCCTCAGCAATCACCTTGATGATCCCCCTTATACCTATCACATTGTTGTCAACTAGGTGGCAGAGGATAAAGGCAATAGTGTCCACATGCTTACCTTTCAAAGGGCACCAAATAATGACCCATAAACATCATGTTGGCCATAATACATTAGAGGTATCAAATGTTGATGTTATAATTATCAGTGGCTTTCACTTTCCTAGAATAAAAAAACTCTAGGTCATTCCCATCTGTTATAGTAGGCCTTTCGCTTTTTGTATGTCATACTAAGGCCCTCGTGAAGTCACCACTGAACATCTTAAATTTGATTGATACTTCCCTACTCTTTTACTAACCACTTCAATCAACATGTAAGGAACTTCAGAATTCCAACACTAAGTGACAATACCTTATAATTCAAGGTGATAAATTACGATTAACCCAAAATTCCTAATTAACTATAATCAACATACTTAATTCGCTTAACGTGTCCTCCTGCTCGTACCTGGGTTCCTAAATTAACCTAATGGATAACATTTCAAATTTTTGCCTTTGCTTATCATTTTCAAAATGCACCCTCCATGACTAGGTGAAAGCATTAAATGTTGGGCATCAGATTCACCTTGATTCCTCTTTAGAGGAGGATCAGATGAAGATGAATCTTTGAAGGACCTTTTGGGGTTTGAAGGTTTGTGGGATGAGTCTCCAATTTACTTTTTTCCCATAGTTCTCCGGTTTGAGGTGGTAGAGCGGAGGAAGGTTGCTCTTGATGCCCAAAAGCATCACTAGGACATTTAAAAGTTTGAGGCGAGGGTTAATCTAAGGACAACAAGAAACTTTCTTTCTCTACAGATTTCAACCTCAACAATGTTGGGATAGGGTTTTAGAGACATAAAATGGATGAATAGGCATAGGAGGGGGTGGGTGAAATTTTTTTGGGAAAAGGAAGAGGGTGAAAGCATTGAAGTGTTTGAGGGGAAATTTGAGCAATTTTGAGTAAATTTCGGTGTGACAGGGATATGCGTATATGGGTGAGAAAGTCGAATAAAGGAGAAAGTGAAGAGGGGAAAAGGAGAAAAAAGAAGGGGTTGAGCCCCTTTTTCTTGCAGGGCTGAGCTTGACAAAGGTGTAATATATTGTACAAGAAGCCTATGCCTAGTCTCTTATTTAAATATTTTTCCTATGCGTTAGCACAGTCGCGCCGCTTAGCATGGTTCAATTATGCTAAGTCTTTGTCTACTACTTCTTCCTTTCTTTTTGCCTTCATTTCTTTTTCATATTTTTTAAATTTTATTCGCACTTCTTGCTCATTCTTATTTCATTCTGTCCCTTATCTTTTCTTTTTTGTTCAAAATTGGCTTTTCTCATTTTTAGAATTTCTCAAATATCAAAAAAATAATAGCATATTTACATATATACATAAGGATGCCGACTGCCTAGAGCTCATTCTCGAGGAGGTTTATAGAGTATGAAACACTCCACATCTCCTTTGACCGTCATTTCTCAAAAGTTCTTCAAACGATGGTGATTAACCTTGAATGTTTAGCTCATAGTGTAGTCCTTGATATTAATAGCACCATGTGGGAGCACACTAATAACAATGAAAGGATCAGTCCAACTTGATCTAAGTTTTTCGCGAAATAGGTGAAGTATTGAATTGTAAGGGAGAACCTCTTGACGATGACTGAACTTTTTTCTGTTATTGCATCTATAATCAAATACCTTGACTCTCTCTTTGCTTAACCTTACATTATCATATGCTCCTCTCCTAATTTCTTCCAACTTATTTAAACTAAGCCTCCTCTCCTTTCCCGTAACACTCAAATCAAATTTGAGAGTTCTAATCACCTACCAAGCTCGATGTTGGAGCTCAACCAGAAGGTGACAAGGTCATCCATAAACCACCATGTGGGCAACATGCCCAAGGAGGTCTTGAAGGTTGTCCTATATGCTTGCAATGCATCTATGAACTTGTTTACCCAATCATTCCTCTCCTTGGAAATGATCTTTTTTATGTTTTGTTTAACTTACCTATTAGACACTTCTACTGGGCCACTCGTTTCATATGGCATGAGGTATCAAGCCGATGAATTATGAAATATCTTCTCAATTAGACATCAAGTGATCGATTGTCAAAATTGATTGCTTGATCTTTAACTATAGCACACGGCATCCCATATCAGGCAAAGATGTTCTCCCTTAGAAATTTAATGATGACCTTGAACTCATTGGTCCTCATGGAGGTGGCATCGACCCACTTAGACATAGAGCACAAAAAAGAGGATGCACTCATTTAGAAATGATCCCATGAAATCTATGCCTAAAACATAAAAAATATCCACAATAATTATGTGGTTAAGAGGCATCGCATCCCTTATAGTAAATCTACCCATTTTTTGACCGAACTCACCTTTCAGAATACTCTTAGTCATCTCTAAACAAGGCTGACCAATAGGAGTCATATTGGGAAATTTTTACGGTAATCTTTTTCCTATTAAAGTTGCCCCCACAAATGTGGCCATGACAAAAAGAAAGAACATTTAAAATCTACTCATTGAGCAAACACCTCCTCATGATTTGGTCTTGGAAATATATGAATAAATATAGATTGTCCCATATAAAAGACCTAACGAATGGCTTTGGTCCATCCGTTCGGCATTTCACCCATGGCCAATTAATTGAAAATGTCGGCATACATGTATCATGATTCATAATCCTAAAGAGATAGGGGCCTATGTGGTTTTCAAACTGCTCCTATCTTTAATTTCACAATCTAATTGTTGGAGTAGAATGATCTATCATATGAGTCCAGGTTTGGTATCCTTCTTATCAGCAAGATGTTTCAAAGTGGCAAAATTGACAGGAAAAAACACATGAGGCCTTATAAGTTAGAGCCATAACTTTTTAAATCCAAATACTACACTATAAAATCTTTTTTGATTTGGTGTAATTTACTTATGCTTCATTTAACATGTAACTAACATAGTAGATTATGTTGGGTTTCTTATCAATTCTCTGGCCTAAAACTAACCCAGCCACATAGTTGGATGCATTGCACATTAATTGAAATGTTTTTCCCTAAACAAGATTATGTAACATGAAAGCAGTGGACAAAACCTTTTTAAGCCTAGTGAATATCGCTTTACACTCCAAGCAAATATGAAATGGAACATCCTTAACTGGGATTGGGGATAAGTGCTTAGCAAACTTTCTAAAGTCCTTAATGAATCTTCAGTAGAAGCTAACATTTCTAAGAAAAGAACGTGTGTCCTTCACACAAGTAGGGAGGGGAAGATTTGCAATTAAATCTACTTTTGCCTTGTTTGCTCTATTCCCTCACGAGATATGATATGGCCCAAAATAATTCCGTTTTTTCCTATAAAATGACATTCTTCCAAGTTAAAATATGAAATGCTTATCTTAACCTTTTTAAAACTTTTCCCAATTAACTAAGCAATCATTAAAGGAGTCATCTTAAATGGAGATGTCATCCAAGAAAATTTCTAGACATTATTCGACTAAATTGAAAAATATGAAAATCATACACCTTTAGAAGGTGCAGAACCATTGTAAAGATCAACAACAATCTTCCTCATGGAATAAGGATGAAAGAGACAAGTAAATGTACTCATTTCTTAATCCTCAGAGGCAATGAGAACTTAGGTATAACTAGCGCATCCATGAAGGAAAATGATCATTTCCAGCTAAGGCATTTGAGTTTCAATAAACAATGCATACTCTTCGCTAGGATTGAACTCTTATGGAAATGGGCTCATCCTTGTTGTTCTTGATCACAGTGATAACAGTCTTTTTAGGCAAACAACTCGAACGGGACTTACCCACTACTATTTGAGATAGGGTAGATAATGTCATGGTATAAACATTTAAGAATATCTTTCTTTACTATTTCTTGCAAGGTGAGGTTCAATCTCTCTATCAAACTTGGTAAGGCTTAGGGTTATCTTCAAGATGAATTATTTATTGCATAATCGTGGGACTAATGTCACTAATGTCTCTTAGGATCCACTGTAAAGCTTCTTTAATTTGTTCTCTCTGAGTAAATCATGGAGCTTGGTTTCTTGGTCTAAGTCTAGATCTTCGATAATCATCATGGGAAAGGACTTAAAAGGACCCAAGAAAGCACAGAGCATTAGGAGAGGCTTTATTTCAAGAGATGAAGATGAGGATACAGTAGAAGGTGTCCTATAGCACGGAGAGGAGGAAGTGGAGATGGATAGAAGAATGGATGTATGCGACAAATCATCACATTGCTCATCAAATTTTAATCTATCACTGCAAAATGACTCAAACACACATGACATCAACTTCTTTTCATAATGAAAATCTATTTCTTCCAAACAAAAGTCACCCAATTAACTGTAGAGTTTTACACATTATCAAATCCTATAGGTTGTTTTTGCATATTAAACACATTTAATGACATTGTCATATTCCTGAAAGTTAACTTCAATTTTCTATCCCTATAATTTATGAGAACATCAGACGTAGTAAGGAAGGGACGACCTGAGATGACTAGAATTTTATTCTCAAGGGAAACAGCAATCTCAATTCAATGCAAAATAATGCCAACTTGACATATGAATTCTCCTACCTTAGTTAATACGTCCTCTACCATTCCCTTTGGTAGCCTAGGGGAACATTTGGTCAATTGATGTGTCACTATGATCAGATTAAACTCCCATAGTCACAATCACTTATATATCGTGATAGGTGAGAGACTTACACCATGCCCAAGGTTAAGTAAGGCCCTCTATGTGGTATCTTGACCAATGATAATTGAAATGGTAGAGCATCTCGAGTCCTCATACTTGATCAATACTTGATTAGGAGTAATCGATCTTACATTGGAGGCCAAGAAGGGTCTCTTGGACTATATTTGTAGCCTGCTTAGCATAACTATTTAAGAAAATAGGCATAGGGGTGATTTATTGAATATTACCAAGGTGGGGACGTTATCGAGGGAGTAGGCACATTGTGAGAATCACATAGCTGGGAAGAGGGAGGACTAGAAGATAAGGGAAGAGACAGATTCGTCTCATTATCATCAATGTACATATTAGTCTTCCTTCATGACTAAGGAACAATCATAGAATTTGTTTTCTCACATCATTAGTCCCCCTAATCAGTTTACCTTAGGTTGACTAGGAGAGGTCTCTCTCTTCTATTTGTCAAGGTAAATTGAGCCAATTGTTCATGTATGGTCTTTATCATCCTTCCATTAGACTATTTATCTCTATCACCATTTTCTTCATGTCAATCTCTCTCTTCATTACTTTATTAATTTCATTGTTATCAAGAGATGGATGTGATTGAGCAGCAACTAGTTGGGAGGACCCCGAGGTGTCTTATATGCCCCTTGGTATATTAGATAAGAAGAAGAAGAAGTGTTTTATTGGAAACAACCACCTTAGGCATTTAACATAAAGGCATTAGGGCTGGTGTATGACAAGCTGGGCCATTTAGATAGCCCCAGGGTTGAAGATAGGAAAGTACGCGTCAATTTTGGGCCTTTAAAAAGACACATTGACTTAAATTACTCTTAGCCTATAGCCTATTGTTAAGCAAGGATGGAACAAGCACTCAAAGTATGGTCTTATGCTTGGCATTAAAAACATGGGGCCAACTGGGGAGGGGGAGGGTAGCTAGGAGGTTTTGAAAAGGCTAACCCGTTTAGGATACTTTATAAGTCGGTAAATTTTGAATCAATATAAGTAGTGTCTAACACCGTATACACCCCACTCTTTTGGCTATATATCCTAGCATGTAGACTCTTATCCTAAGTAGGCTCCTATTGTAAGCTTTCTTGGATAGGTCCTCAAGGAAGTCCTAAGTCTTAGGCTTACTTTTCTTGAGAAAAACCTCTTAACATAAGGTTGTTACCTTGGTCAGAGTACCTTGTTTAAGTCCCTCATAGAGGATTTGGCATAAACACCATTACAAGGCCATTTTAGGAAAATTATGCCAACAAATTTTTGAATCTTTCATAACATTGCCAAGATGACTCTTCGCCCAATTAAACACAATGGTTGATCTCATTCCTTAGATTGGCCATTTTTTATTCTAAAGATATTTCTCAAAAATACCTAAATAAACACATATCAAGTAGAGATGGAGTTTGCAAAAGGATTTGTATCCATTTTTTGGCAAGATCCTTCAAAGAAAAAGGATGAAATGCAATCTAACCCGATCTTAAGGCACATGAGGGAAGTGCATCATTAGTCACACTTCCTTTAAATCACTCAAAAACAAGTAGGCATCCTCAACATCAGTGGATTTGGGCAACATGTTAGAAAATTGAGGTCTAAATTCAACTTGGACATTTTCTTTCAATTCTGGAAGTCTAAACCATGATGGATTGGTGGACCTCATAGAGTAAAAGATTTGATTTAGAATCCTTATAGGAGGAGAAGATTGTGCTTTTTCTCCATCTACCATGGATTCAAATTCGAATATAAGGGCTTAGTCATGTTCATTATAAGGATTAGGAATTTCAATTTGGATCAATTTCATATAATTGTATGATTTAATCCACACACGTATTTAGCCTTTTTTTTGTTAGATTTTTAAAATTTTTATTTTTTTGGGTTTTTTTTCACTTAATAGTAAGCAAGACACAAGTATTTGCACACAACCTTGTCACAATCAACAATAAATTAATGCATCCATCTTCTAGAACAATGCAAGAATAGTGTTGACAGATGATTTTAGGGAGAAATGGATGCCATCTTCTAGGATAGAGTTATTTTGCAACTAATTCCGACATAATTGTAATGAAATATTGTGATTAATGAAACTGACTTAACCCTAAAGTATCTATGTTGGGGAAAACTAAACTAACACTTAAAAATCTACTTAAGATAATTAATTGCCATAAATAAAACTAACAAATATCTATTATTATATTATACTAACACTTAAGTAAGATTAATAGTTAAACTAAGCACCACATACAAATAAAGGCATCAAAAAGTATCATCCAAAAAACAACGACTGTGATCATTAGGAATGACATGACCTCAACAACGCAAACTTCACCTCAAAAACAAATCACCATAACCAAACAAGACATCACAGTTATCCATAACTCACCAACCCAGATTAAGCCAATAAAATAGAGAGCTAAGTGATAGTACCTATAAAAATCTGTAACATAAAGTACCAACTTTTTCCTTGAAATTGGGTTAAAACCTTTCAAAGTTCTTCTCATTGCATGCTGAGCTCTAATTAACTACTTTTGAATGTTGATCTTGAGCTAAGAAATGTTAAAGCTAAAAGAAAGTGCATGGAAAGAGAGAAATTGAAATAGAGAAGAAGAAATGCATGCTTAGGATGGTTAGAGGTAGCTTAAGGACTCTAACCTTCTAAATATGGTTTTTAATCTTCCTACCTTTATTTTGATTTTAAAAAATCACCCTTTTTTGGTGGTTTTCGTGGTTCAAAACCAAAGTATTGGGAATATTATACGTGGAGAATGTTAAGAAAAATAATAATTCACAAAAGAACATTCTAAAAAATCAAATACCAAAGCAAAGAATTAATCTTTCATTACTTGAACAATGGAGGTCACAAGAGAGTTCAAGAGCGAAAGTCGCTGCTAAAACAAGTAAAAACCCAAAGGAAGGAAAAAAGTACAAAGAATGAGCTTAGGATTGCTTTTAGGGAATAGCAGATCTGAGCTTGGCACGGTCTGCCATGCCACCCAGCATGGGTAGGCCATACAAACTCTCTGTTTCAAGGGTTTTTCGTGAAAAACAAACATGACATAGGGATGCCATGTGGCATCGGTTGGCTGCGCCAAGTCTCTATTGGGTCTCACGTTCATGATTCCCTTAGTAGGTGTCCTTTGGCTCCTCCTGGCTTCTCCTTATATTGTCCCCAGCCTAATTCTTATGTTTTTGCCTTTGTTTCTCTCTAAAGATATTGAGATTACTGATTCTTAGCTTGGCACCTACGAACATACAAACTTTACATAAGTCCCCTAATTTAGGTCTTACTAGGAGCTATTGGTTGGTAGATGTATAATTTTTATATTCATCTGCCCATCTCTCTC